>JAAGAY010144973.1:0-28788 GCA_011801015.1 Ardeotis arabs | reverse complement strand
GGCTGCAGGGGGACAACCCGCTCCACCATGGTCATCACCACAGGCTGCAGGGGAATCTTGGCCAGGAGCCACATTACTCTTCCCTCTCCTTCTGAACTGACCTTGGCGTCTGCAGCTGTTTCTCTCACAAGAAAAGTTCGTTCTTCACAACAGGCTGGCAGACGCCTCTCAGGATCTTTTCACATCATCCATCTCATCCCCTCTCCACTTCTTGCAGCCGGGCCAGGCGAGTTGGGCCCAGTCGGCCGCCTGGCGAGAGGCCAGAGGGTGAGGCCTGCAAGGCCTGTGAGGCCTGCGCCTCCCTCTCTGCCCCTCTGCTCCCGCTCAGCTTCTTCACATCTTGTCTTCTCCTTTTTTTTTTTTCTGTTTTCCCCTTCTTACATACGTTATCGCAGAGGCATTATCACGGGACATTCTGCTACCAATCAGCTCGTCCTTGGCCAGCAGCAGGTCCGCCCTAGGCCCGGCCGAGTCCACTGAACAGAGGGGAGTGACTTCTAGCAGTTTCCTACAGAAGCTTCCACCTTAGGCCCCCCCTCACTAAACAAAACCACAACACACTGCTTATATCCTCTGGGAGCTCTGTGCTCTGTGTGCCCTGCTAGCAGTGTATTGTAGCTTTATTTTTCGGAACTGCTGCGAAAATGGCCTTTGCGGATGGCAGCACATGAATCTTCACCTGCTGTTAAGTACTGAATGGGTTAATTCAAATACTATAATATACTCACAGTGTAAGATGTAATGCAGATAATTTTATTTCCTCCATGATGACAGTGAAATCCTTTGGTCATAGTATAATACCAGAGGACTTTGTGCCTCTCTTTCTGTAGCCAGGGAATGTGGGTGTTTCCATATACCTCTCCAAGAAATTTTGCTTGGCAGTTGTCCTGAGATGACTTTTTTTTTTTTTTTTTTTTTTTTTTGTGTGGTGTTTGGGAATATAACCTTTCCTGATTATTAAAGGTAGGACTACTGGGATCAGCTTTGAGTGAAATTCACAGAGGACACCTACTTCTGTAGTGTGCTTTATCTTAGTTTTCTGCTGCAGCTTCCCTAACTAGACAGTTAAATTCATCATAGCAACAGAAAATATCTACGTATTTCTGTGACAGCTGGCCACCTGCAATAAGTACGAAGGTAGGAAGAACAGTAGTTGAGGCATCAGCATCTTTAATGGAGGAAGCTGTTTATTCCTAGTTGCTCTACTTTTTCTGCGTTATCTCTGTGTATAGGAGCAAGGAAAATCCTGTTTCTGCTTAAATTGTAATGAACAGCACATTACACAAAAAGTAGACTCTTGTGTTCACCTCTTCCCAAACTGAGGAATGTTTCTCTCTAAGTTAATGAGGTAATGGAATATAACAGAAATTACATTGTTTGACTCCATGTGGAAAAAAAACCAAACATTTTCAAGTGATGCTTTTAGGAACAATTTTTCAACTATTTTTCACATTTTTCCTATATTTCACATAGGAATATAGGAAGTCCATGAGTGGATCAGATAAGCTGCTCAGTTAGTCTAGCATACTTCTGCCCTTGGGAGGAAGGGTCTATGGAACCATTCCTAAGCATAGCATGACTACAAGCGAAAATTGTTCTTCTCTGGAGCATGGTGCTTAAGGCTGGAAGCAGAGGATGTCTTCAGGAGCTCTTTTTAAATACTTTTCACTATTACAGCTCTTAAACATTTACATTACTTACATTTGTGTTACGAACATATAAACTCTTGATTTCATGAATGTCTTTTGGCAAGCATTGGAGAGAAAGAAGCAGAACGGTGCTCAGGGTTTGCAGGTTCTTCACTGGTTTAGCTTCCTGTTTTCTTTATTCCTCTTGGAGCACTGTAAATCAATGAGAGGGATATTTTGCTATTCATAAGGAAGCTAAGTATGAAATTTGATAGAAACACATTTTTGGTGGGTTTTTTTTCCCATCCTTAAATGGATGAAGAGGTTCACAATGTGAACTATTTTATTGGTACAGTTTTCCATCTTGCATTTCTGTACAGCTCAGGGTAGACCTTCAATCAGTGTGTTCTTTGGAATGAGCTTAAAGCATTTGTTCTATATTTTATATTGAGCTTGGACTCCTGTCTACTGCTGACAAGTGGCTTGTTAACATATTGTTTCTGAAGCACAATTTGCATTTCTGTGAACCAGGGATTGAGCACTATGTGTAGATTAGGAATAATTTATGTCTAATTAATAATATATGTTTTTTTTTCTCTCCTGCTTCAGATTTTGTTTTGCATGAGAACAGCAAAGTACTCCCCAGTGGTGACAAAGGAGAGCATTTCTCGAGTGCAAATAACATGAAAACATTTAAATTGGAAGCAGTTTGTGTTTTAACCACTTGCTTACTGACCAGTAAATTACTTCTGACCAAGTAATGTGCTCTCTTTTGGAGACTTGAACATAGTTGGATGTCATGTTTAGTTAATCTAAAAGGATATGCTTCCAAAGTAGCATGCAAAGTGGTTCAGCTTAGCAAAAGTAGGTTGGTGTAGTAGTTAGCTATATGTATTTTTTTATAGAATTTTTATTCAGTCATGTTAATAATGATCCATACTGAAATGTAGTCTGTAAGAACCATTTTACTTAAAATCTTACCCTTACAAACAATCTGGTTTACCCTTAATTTTAGCAATACCTACAAAAAGAAAAAACTGTACAATAATAGGACCATTGGCTGGTTTTGGTTTATAAGTATTCAGTTATGCCTTTCTTCGTTGTTTAACTGCTTTGTAGCTGTAGGCAGAAATAAGACTTTTTTTTTGGTTGTGGGCGGTTTATTTACTTGGATGATCTTTATTGGGTTGGCTGACAGAGTGCTTTGCTTTGCTATAATCAATCACTTTAATGACAACTTTGCAATCGGGAAGAAGCCAAGAACAAATAGTATGCATTTGATGACATAGACCTTCTTTGAAATTAGTGTTCTTTCTCCCCTTCATTAAGGAAGAAATGGATTATGAAGTGAGTTAATAAAGAAAACCTTCCTGCAGTCTGAGTCTGCTTTGCTGAAAAAATCCACTATTTAAATGAGATGTCAAGCGTAGGTCACTTCTGCCCATGAGCAGCATCTGTGTAGAAAACCTCTGTCCTCATAAACCTATCTTTTCCCATTAATGTGCCTTCTAGTATACAGACTGTGCAAATTTTTATGAACATCATGGGCAAAATCCAATACCTGCTGAACCCAATAAAGTAATCCTTTTGTTTTGAGCAGGCAAGAAGCCAGCACCACACAGGATTTTATCATTGCTGCACAATTCAGTGGCACTGAGAGTTGCACATGTAAAGCCCCAGCAGTTCAAAGTCTTTCTCGGTTGCTTTACTTGTCACTACAGCAACAAACCAAGTGTCTGTTGCACAAAAGAGCATCCGTGTGTGATGCTGCTGAAGGAGGGAGTGCCATGAGAAAGGAAAATGTGTGTCTGCTGTTTCTATGTCCTGTACAAATCTAAGCTGAATCAGGAAGATGCAGGCACTGGAATGAGGACAGTGTCTATCCTTAGACAAGTCAACTGTAGCAGTTCCAAATGTAGGTTTGTGCCAGTGAGGCTGTATGGCAGATGTGGTTTTTTAGAGTCCTGGTGTATCTGCTTGCCTCCTTCCTTGCAGAGATCAGTAACTATGTCTGGAGAGACAGAAAAATAGTTCCTCTGTAGTGTGGTCTAGAAATAGCCCTTATGCAAAAGCTCTGCAGAAGTAAAGCAAGATGGTTGTATTTAATAAAAAAGAATGAAGTAGGTATTGCCTTATACAACTTAAGAGAACATTAACATTTTGAAAAAATATTGAGCTATGTTGTAGGATAATAATTCTCTGCTGAGTTCTAAGTGATGGCACTGAACACCTTGTAGAAAGACTAGCATGTTTATTAAGTAGTGAATTCCTGCACATTTCCACTCTGCTGCCTACTCCAGTCATCCTCTTTTTTCCACCTGTGTTGCTGTCAACTTTACATAGACAAGGGACATATTTTCTGACATAATTATAACAACTGATCACTACTTTGCTGTGGGTAGCTGGCTTAATTCTGTGGCTCTAGTATATGAAAGTGCTGTATATGGTTGAGAACATGGACTGACTTTCTGTCCGCGTGAGAAAGAGCTGCCTGTTGCTTTATGGATGCTCAAAGACCTACCCATGAACTACTGGATTGTTAGAGTTATTAACTTTCATGTGATCTTTCCTGTCTAGCATGAAAGGCTTTTACAGATGAGCAGTGACATTTGCTCTAAGGAGCAGGTGAGTCTTGATAGAACAAATAGAAATCCAGAAGTATATATGATGCACATATCTAGAAGTTAATTTGTCACTAAGTAGAATATTTGTCCCTAAAATATTTGGCCCAAACAAATGCACATTTTATGTTAGAGGGCTTTGTTTTATTAAAGTTAACCCTAGGTTCTAATTTATGAGTTTTTTTCCCCTCAAAGACAGGCTACTAAGCACTCCAGCAGCTATGATCTATAAGTGTGGCTGATGTAGAAATAAGTTTTACTGAAGATTGCTGAACAAGAGCCACAGATGCTGTTGTGCAAGGCTAAAATCCTGCTGTAGTAGGCATTCATGTTAGATGATTGCCCAGGATTGCTTTATTTGTTTGCAAATCTTCTTCTTGTGACTCACCATCTTTGTTCAGTGTGGAGCAGTGCTCCAGGTTGTATTAGATTATAAAACGTTTGCTCTTAGAGTGGAGTGCCTCAGTCAATAGGGAAAACCATAGATTTTCCTTATTTTCTAGCACATTCTGCATACCTCTTTTCTCTTTAAAAATCTGAAATCTGTATAATGCTCTACATAAAATGAACATGATTTGTTAATGCTTTAAACCAGAACAAGGTGAAAATATTTTTTTTAACTTAAGTAACATCTGCATAACTATAAAATGTGTCAGTCAAGTATGATGCATATCTGTTTCAACACAGCTAAGCTCCAGTCAGTAGAATTATTTTTAAATGCATATAAATAGTTATCTTGTCTCATCTTCAGAGCTCCCTTTTAAAAATTTTCTTCTTTTTCCTCCCTCCAACTCCCTTCTCATTGATAGATTTGCTTCTGCTAAAAGCTAGTAGACTGAAAGCTCATAACTAAAAAAAAAAAAAACACCTCTTCTCTTCCCCCCAGAATAGGCAGCAATAGTGCTCTTATCAGCTATTTTCTGGATTTGTTTGCATGGAACAAATTGTGGAGGTGACAGGTGATTCACTAACCATCTCATCAGTTCAACTTCTTTGCTGAAGCTCTTCTAGAAGCTGCCAGCAAGTGCTGTTGCATGGATCTGTGATTTTGTCCTAGGAGCACCCCTCCAGGAACAGGTGTCAGTGTACTGCCTTCACAAGGTGCCTGGAAGGCAAGGAGGTGTTATTCCTGCTCTTCAGCTAGAGGTGATGAGAAGCACAAGGTGGGAAATTGTTTGTCCAAGATTGCATGAGATGGCTGTCATCTGTGGACTGTGCCCCCTTAAATATGAAGTCAGAAGTTTGTTTCCTCTTCTCCTTTGTCCTCTGCATACAACAAATCCAGGAGCTGAATGGGGGCCATCACTTTTCACTCTAGAATTTTAGCTAATACTTTAATCTTCATATTAGGAGTGATTTCCTGGGAATCTAGGTTTCTTATAGCTCTGAGTATGGACAGAATTTTCACAGTGGCACAGCTGCAAAGAAAGAAAGTATGCCACATATTTCATAGAGTAATAGCTACTCAGCAGAGGAGCTAAGATGGAAATTTCCATATGTTGACTGGATCTGCATTCCAGTGGCAAGAGTGCTTCGTTTTTCTTTTCTTATCTGGTTTGTTTTTTTTTTTTTCTTTTTCTCGTGTGTCTCTTGACTGAGATGCCAGGATGGCCTTTTTCAGTATCAGTGTATGTCTAGCTCTGCTGCTGTGCAGTTGAGTGTGAATACTTGCTGCTCACAGCTACATCCAGCCCTTCTCCAAGCCAGAGCTGAAACTCAAAAGCAATGGACAGAATTACCAAAGCAGACTGGAAATCTTCACACATGAAATGCCCTTATGAGACTTGCAGCATAGGGCACCTCTTTTGTTGTCTGTTTTACTGCACTGCACAGGCGACGTGCTTACCTACTGTGTGTTTTTATGGCCAAAATCACTGCAGTACAAATGGGTAAGAAAAACGAACTGTTGACTCTGTAGGCACGGGAGCAGTAGCAGGACTTTTCTCTGGACAACAGTAAAACAGTACAACTTGCATGCCTGAAATTCCTATTAAACAGAGGATAGATTAGTTCGTATGTCTTTGCAACCTTTTATTTAGAGCCAGAAGGAAGAGCACATTGTATGCAAACGCACATTGAGGTTCCAGTGTGGATTTCTTAGTTTATAATAATTTCCTTTGACTTGGAAATCCATGGCTCTGCTTAAGGACAGCATTTCACAGCTAATAAAGAATTACCCAGAAATGGAAAGGTATGTGAAAATCCAAAATATTAACTCAAATTATACCCTTGAATTAGGGGTTAATAGAAATCTGAAGTGAGTTCTTATTTTATCTAGGTCACTTAGTTCATGCTTCTCTTATGTATGATTCAGATGGGAATACAGCAATTGCCTGACGTTTTAAATTGTATAGAAAACGTATTAATCTTGGCCAAAGAATGAATGATTTTTACTTTTCTGGCAGGTAGTCTCCTGCTGTACTTTTCCAGCAAGAAGATTTTATGATCACAACCCTTAAATCTCCTTCTTCTTCTCCAAAATCCATCTTCAAAACCCCTCTCTCTCATAGCACACAGCTGTGTTTACTGTTACTGATTAGAGATGTCCGACTCTCTATTAGTTACACTCTTTTTAACCACTATCTTATTTTCCCTATCCCTTTCTTACCCTATGATCCTCACTCTACCCCGTTTGTGTGTTTAAATTGCTTTTTAAATCTATCTCAAGCTGCCCAGCCTTCTCAGAGGAGGGATTCTCAGTCTGTTTTATTGTAGTCCATCTCTTGCAGTAGATCCCAACTACCCCTTCCCTGCTACTGTGATATTTGTACTAAATGATATTATGCTAATAAGCAGATTATGCTTTCTGTGTGATGCTGGCGAAGCAGCAATATTGAGACTTTAACACTAATTGCAGCCCAGCTGAGAACCTTCTCTGTTCAGGCGGAGTTAGACATTCTGTAAGACATTTTAGCATCCAAAATATTTAGTTCTTTTTTTTTTTTCCCTATCAGCTTTCTGAATGTGTGCTCAATACCATTCAAGTACTAAGCTCAGATAGCTCAAGGAGGTAATACAACTACCAAACAATAAAGGAATTTTTAGCTTCCATTATAAAATTATAGAGAAGAAATGAACAAATAAAAAACTCAGTGTACTGATGGCACTGTGTGAGTTCTACCAAATGCTACATAAAAGTTATAAAACCAGATGGCTCTTATTTTAAAGTCTTTCCCAGATGAAAAGTCAGTTGTTTAATCAACATGCATATGATGTACATATTGTAATGCTGAGAATGGCCAGTTATGCTTTGCACTTTGATCACTGTACTTAATAAAACTAGAGCTGAAGTTAGTTTATTCACTCATGAATCACAAGAGCTTTAAAATGCACGGAAAAAAATAAAGGCTTTTAAAGAAGTTGTGTTAGAAGAATGAAGGAAAAAAGATTTAACTTTTTTTTTTGTTCTTTTTTATGAACACACAAAGATTGCCAATATTACAATACACAGTATGGACTAGTACATGAGCCTAAGTACTGAGAAATTACTTCTAGTTGTTGATGATGATTTTCAGAGCAAATGTGCAACTTCTTACAGAAGAACGGAGTGTCTCTGCAAAAAAAAAAAAAACACAACAGTGTTAGTTTCCATTTACAGAATAGCACAAATAATCAGAAGGTTTTTCCTTCTCCAGGTGTTTCTAGATATCGGAGTTTATCCTGGCCATGTACTGTGTAAGCTCTTTGCTCTTCGCCTGCTGTCCGCATGGCTTCTTTGACAAACGCAGCTCAAAGAATCTGTTTGGTTCTTTAGTTTCCACCTGGATTCATATTTAATTAATTGTTAATTGCAAATTGTTAATATTTAGCTTTTAGCTTTTTAGCAGAATCTCAAATAATAAACTATATGCCAAACATCTTAAGATCTGACTTAAATCCTTCATTTTTGTACTGATTTCTCTTTATCTCATTGTATTGAAATCTATGGTGTTACTCTTTATCGTATTTATACTGGTATGAGAGAAACCTGGAACTGTGTCAGCTTAAATGATAAAATTTACCACATATTAGTAATAAAATTTAGTTATCAGAGATTTAATTGTGACATGACTGTGTGAAAATTGCAAGAGTGTGGATTGGCCTGTTGAACCAAGCACTTTTTGGTTTTCTGTCAGTAACTTTGATTTTAAGTCAGTCAGTTACTATTAACTAGCATTGAAGTAGTAGGCTGAAGTGCTCTTGTGTATCTGGCTGGAGGTTTTAAAAGCTCTTAGGGGTAACATGATGTAATTGGCAGTGTAGTGTTTGTTAATGTAGAAAAGGTTAGTTTAAATTAATTTCAGAGGTAGCAGCAAGATCTTTTGTATCTTCTTAGCTATTTGTCTGCTAATCCCCAGCTAAGGGGCAGTAATGAGTGGAAAGGGTGATATCATCAATACCTGCAGTGAGATCTATCAAATAATTTTTCTCTTATTCCCAAACCGTCAGTGCAATATGCAATGTGTTGTATTCCTTCTCCTAATAGCCACCCCATTGCACTTAAAACGTTAAAGAACAAAAGTATTCTGCTTCAGAAAATTGAGAGCCTTTGCTGTCCTCCGTAAGCCTGAAATGGACTCTGCTTCTGTAGCCACAAAAAGACTTTAAACAATATAGGAAAACAATATAGGATGTAGTATGGAGAGAAAGACGTTAGAAGGTCTCAGCTCTGTGCTGCACAAATAACATGCCTTCTAAGTCTCTTTAAATTTTCAGTGGTTTGTGAATGGAAAGCAGCCATTTTACAAGAACCAATAAGACGAATTAGTCAAATTTATTGTAATGATAATATATTGATTAACATAAATACTAAACTATTTAGAAGGCTGGTATAGCATCAGTTTTCAATTGATCAAATGTGAGGTGATTGTGGCCTTTAACATTTTTAACATTCTGCTTTAAAAGAGTCTAGACATAGTGGCTTATTTCTGTTTTTACTAGGAAAAAAAATTAGCGAAGGCTAGATGTATCCTTTGGACTTGAAACAAATACTGCCCATGATTTTTTGTCATGTCCATTGCACTGGCACATAAGTTTTCTATGAATTCTTTAAAGGAGGTCAATTCAAGTTTTTTAAAAGGCAAGCCTTCATCTTGAATGTGTTTTCATGGCAAGGAAATACCTGTTCTCAGGGTAGTTTACCTTTCCACATTCACTACAGATTTTTTTTTTAAGCGTAAGTCTACATGGACTACATGGAGATGGGAGATCAAGCCTACTACAAAGAAATGTATGGGAGAAGTGCTGCGCTGAGTGTCATGTTCCGTCTTGTCTTCAAGGAGCTTGTAAGAGCAGATAGACAAGAAGGCATTTAGGTCTATGTTTATTGAAACTCTAGTACTAGTCTTATTACATAGTGGAATTTGCTTTCATGCTATGATTTTTCATGGGGTCTTAGACTGTCAAAGAAAATATTTCCCTTTGAGATCATGGGTGTTTGGATGGTCCCCAGAGCAGCTAGAAAAAGTGTCTTTTGAAGGAGTTCATCTGTGATATTCTGGAGCTGTATTCCGCACCTGTTGCATGTAAGTTACTTTGAGGGACAATGGGGTATGTTGAGGACAGAGCTATAACATTTGAAGGCCTGATGGTAGCCTAATCACTAATTCTTCAGTGGGGATGCAGAACTGCTTTGCCAGCTTAAAATCATAAGTATCTGGTATGGACTTCTGTGCTCTGTTTTCTTGACTGGCTGTTTGTAAATCTGCTCTTGGCAATGTACAGGACAAAAGGGATCAGCTACATCTTAAATAGTTATTATACACCTATGAAAAAAGCAAGAGGGCAAGTGAGAATCTGAAGGTAGATGCAGAAATGGCAGCATGCAGAAGATGTTGCAAATCTTTTTGCCAAATCAATGACAATTACTTTGAATCATGTGTTTCACTGGTCTGTAGAGCTATTGAAAAGTTAAAGGGTTGGAGAGCTGTGTGCTCAAAACTCTGTCTGATGTGCAGTTTCTTGTACATTTACTGTGTTGAGTTTCTCATTCTCTCCTTAATTACCACTGTTCCACCCACACAAGTAATTAAACACTCAGATTCAAAAATAACATTTTTTTTTTCTATAATTAGTGCATACATTTTTCTTTTCTGCATAAACTAATTCTGTCTGAGTCTGAAATGCATTTTGACTGAAATGACAGAGCAGTGAAATTTCTAAAATTAATATTACTATATTTTGAATTTTTTTTTTGTGTGAAATCCCAAGCACAGATACAGACCAGGTGGAGAATGGGTTTAGAGTAGCCCTGAGGAGAAGGACTTGGGGGTGTTGGTTCATGAGAAGCTCAACATGAGCTGGCAATGTGCACTAGCAGCCCAGAAAGCCAACTACATCCTGGGCTGCATCAAAAGAAGCATGGTCAGCAGGTCGAGGAAGGTGATTCTGGCCCTCTACTCTGCTCTCTTGAGACCTCACCTGGAGCACTGCATCCAGCTCTGGAGCCCCCAACATAAGAAGGACATGAACCTGTTGGAGCAAGTCCCCCAGTCAGAGGGCTGGGGAGGGCTGTAGCACCTGTCCTATGAGGACAGGCTGAGAGAGCTGGGGCTGTTCACTCCAGAGGAGAGAAGGCTCTGGGGAGACCTTATAGTGGTCTTCCAGTACCTAAAGAGGGCTTATAAGAAAGATGAGGAGAAAGTCTTTAGCCGTACCTGTTGTGATAAAAAAAAAAATGGTAGTGGTTTTAAAATAGAAGGGGGTAGATTCAGACTAGATATAAGGAAAAAAAAATTTACAGTGAGGGTAGCAGAACACTGTTGCCCAGGGAGGTGGCTGATGCCCCATCCCTGGAAATATTCAAGGCCAGGTTGGATGAGGCTCTGAGCAACCTGATCTGGTTGGAGCTGTCCCTGCTCCTTGGAGAGGGGTTGGACTAGATGACCTTTAAAGGTCCCTTCCAACACAGATGATTTTATGATTCTATAGAGAATTTCATGCTAGGCTCACAGAATTGTGCACACATCGCAAAGTCTTAGGTTCTGGAAATACAGCAGGTAACAGTATTTACGAAGACCATAGGAACATGCCACAGAGGATGGCTTTGTTCGTATGAAACAACAAGATCACTACCAAGGATCTTCACAAACCACATGATTTGTTTAGAACTGTTGCTAAGAAACATGACTGAGGTCCTGAGCCTGGTTGCTTCAGAAGGACTTGTTCAAAAGGTGGGATGAACAGGACAAACTTTCGTATGATACTGCAAACCAGAGAGCTGGGAGATAGTATGATCTTGTTTCTAGTGAAAGAAATGGGGTCATTGGTACTGAGCAGACTGTTGAAGATAGTTACAGGAAGGAAAAGGAGAGTCATCACTTCCTAATACCGAAAAGGTAGTTCCGGAGGTGGAGGGGAAACAATGGGATAAGAGTCTTTATAACTACTTCATGTTCACGTACGGCTCCAACAGAAATGTCCACTCTAGTAAATGCAGAGATTCATATTTATTTTGATGTCTTGGATCAGGATCATATCCATTTCACAGAGATATCATTTTCCGGAAATATCGTCTTCTTCCAACTCCTCTGGTTATGATGTCAAGTCTGGAATCCAGGCTGGTGGGGATCTGATCTCCACACGCATTTTGGAAGGGCACAAAAGAAATCCTGTAGAAAAAGTAGGAGAGATTTGTGAGTAGAAAATAAGCGTACAATTATATTGCAAACCTTAGGCAAAAATAATTATTGCTCAGTAAACAAGAAGAATCAATAAACGCTCTATCCAGTGCTTGTTTAAATACAAATGATAAATAATGTTGCTCTCTAAATCAAAACAGCCACTAGTTCTGAACAATTCTCCACTATACTAGAGGGCAAATGCAGCCCTTAAAGTCTACATTTGGGAATCCTGAGAGCAGACTTAAACCCCTGTTGACTAAAGCTTCCGGTAATCTAGAAGTGTTAGATTTGTTCTGTGACTTTGCTGACTGAGGATGCATGGTGATAAAATTAATAACCTAGAGTAATTTCAGGTAACTTACAATATCTAAAAAATATTGAATTATGTAAGAATATAATGCTAATATTACTGTGTGAGAGAGCTGATGAGAATAGCAAACTGATGTTTGTGCATCTTTGACATCCTTGTATGAAAGATGCTGTATACAGCAGGTGCCAAATATGATGATAATCATCAGCTATATCCTTCTCACTCTAATTAGATGATTGAAGGGCAAGCCCTTGAACAATGTTGCACCGGACAAGCTGTTCATTGTTGAATCTCTTAAAATTTTCTTTATATTGTCATGTTAAATGAATTAAGGAGGCAGCTATCTGCTGCATATTCTTTCTTGCTTAGATTTTTTTTTTATGTAACATAATTGTTGTGAAACCTGCCTGGGGATTAATTTTGCTTTCATTTACCTCAAAATTGCTTGTTTTGAAGGAGTTTAGGTTTTCTCTGGGAGCAGAAATAGTGATTGATGATCCTTGCTTATTGTAATCTACCCTGACACTCAGGAGGACAAATACAGCTAATGTTTGCACGTTTGCTGTAGTTTTAGTTTGCGGACAGGCTTACTGGCTGCATGGTGTTTCTCTAAGATCTTTTCTTTGGTAAATTGCAAAGACCACAGAAGCTCAAAAAAGTCTAACACACTAATACCATATATTGACTTGAGCCTCAGCTAGGATTTCCTGTAATTTTTCTGCACCTGTGGTACTCAAGAATTATTAATCGCAGTCCTCACAAAAAATAATGAGTTGTGACTTTAGTCATATCCTCTTAAACAAACCTTACTTGTTCAGAATTATAAAATTGCTTAATGTGGAGGCAAAGTTTTCTCTCCTTCCCTCCCTAACAGTGTACTTGGAAGAACAGCTTCACCTGAGGAATTGCTCAGTGATAAATGTAAAGACTTCTGTTTCAGCTTTTGAACAAAGTTCATGTCCACATCAGAGGTTTCAGCTTGGCAGTGAAGATGATGGGCAGTCTCTGATATCCCAGTGTTTGAAGAAATCATGCCTGAGAGAACTGTCCTTTCAGATTCTAACATAAGATCAACATATATATGTGTGTGTGTACTCACACATGTAGGTCTGAGAAGAGGGTCATCAACAGTGTTGTCTTCAAAGTGAAACTCAAAACATTACACTCAGTGTAGAAAATACTTTCATAATAGTAGATAGCAGTAATCCCCTACTCAGATCAAGGCTTTTGTCCAGGTCTTCAATGAGGAGATAATTCTATTTTGTAACATGGGGAGGTAGTTTCAGACCAGAGCAGTTTATTTTTTTATCCACTGCCTGTATTTTCTACACTTTTTTGATTTCTACTGATACAATACTTAGCTGGTAGCCTAGTCACAGTTTGTGTTCTGCATTCAGAGGAGAGAAATAGGAAAGCAGAATTATCAAATGAAATCTTGGTTTATCTGCTTGTGTCGTATATCACTAAACTATTTATCTGTGCAGATACAGACAGGTTTATCTGTGCAGGTAGAGCTGGTAAGATGTGGTGCTGTCTAGTCTTCTTTCCACCAGACCAGTGCAAAGAGGCCCTGATGTGCCAGCATGCCCTATCTCCTCACCGTGCAGCAAACCTTTGCTCCAGGCTCAGTGGAGTGGGCCCTGTGCTGTTTGAAGGAGTTGTGTGCAGGCAGAGGTTTGCCACTGTTTCTGTTGGACTTGTAGTAAGCCTACATAGACATGCTGATGTCCTCTGAATAAGAAGGGTTACTGGCATTGTGATATGAGTGGAATGGAACAAGCAAGAATGTATCTGAACACACTGGATACTGACACTGAGCTCATGTCACCTCCTCTGTCTGCTCCTGAAATAGTATGTCACAACAGTGGAGCTGCAGTTAGGTCATTCTGAGTGATGGCCTTCTGACACATGCAGATTCATAGTGCTAGATTTCCTAACTAGATCACACTGTCTTTAGAGATAAGAAAAGGCCTTGTCTTCAAGACTTTTTTCTTTGTTCCAAAGTAACATATGGCCCCTCTCTCCCTCTGCTGTATGTTCTCCAGGGAGGAGCTAACTGGTTCACTACCCATATATACCTTGGATGTCTTGTAATTTGGACAACTTAGTACTGTCTCTATTTGAGCACTGGTTTTTTTTTTGTTTTGTTTTGTTTTTTAATTTTTTGTTATATTATTAACCTGATGGTATCTGTGTGCACCTGGAAGTAGAATTATCAAGTCTTTTTCCTTATTTCTCTTTCTTACTCTCTGTTTCCCAGTCTCTCTGTGTTTATGGATGTATGTATATGCATGCATATGTAAATATAGATTCTTATCATTTTGCCTTTCTTTATTGGAGAGAAGGCTTATTTTATGGTCAAATCAATTAGGAATCTCTCGGTATGAAACTGTTATCTGACTGACTTCAACATAAAAGATATCATGGTAATGTTCCCTGAATATATAAGTAAGTTTTCCATATGAAGGCCAATTAGGCTTTTAATTAATATTTTCAATAAATATAGTCTGGAGTTGCTTTCTTCCTCACCTCCTAATAGTAAAAGCTAACATGTCTCATTATTTGGGGGGGGGATGTGTGAGATGGTTCTTCTCTTCTTCCAATATTATGTACTTCTAGCTGTGCTGATATGAGTAGTTCTGCTACTTCTTTTAGCAGTTCTTCACTTTCTGTGAAGAAAAAACAAGAATACTGGGCTGCTTCTTAGCAAAAATTCAAGGTTTATTGTTTGACCATTGTCTCAAGAATCCTTCTTACAGCACTGATACCTTAGATCAAATGTCTTGATTTAATTATCCAAATACAACAAACTGATGTCAAGACCTGAATGCAGTTCTTCTGCCGTGTGCTATCAACTGAAGTTGAGTGGAAAGTCTCAGAGAGGAGTAGACAAGTTAAGATCCTCCACTGTGCCCTGTCAAGGTACCTCAAGGCTCATCTATAATAGAGGTAGCCAGCACTGGGAGAAAAGGATATTTTATTCTCCATAACTTTATTCATTGTCTTCTCAGCTAGCCTTGCTCCTTTGGATGTGAATTGGCGTAAGAGATGACATGGATATTGCTGCACTGGAAGTAGAAATAGATTTCAGTCATTTCACACAAGCTTCTTTCATGCTGGCTGGGAACTTACATTCAATTCCTGCTACTCCAGCTGTGTCATTTCCTCTTTTACTATATTGTGTAAAAATTCTTTATGTAGACCCATGTAAGCTGGAAATGGTGGGTCTACTGCTTGAGGTTTATGGTCACAAAATAGAGTTTATCTGCACAAATGCACTGGAGGTACAAGCTATTTTCTCTTCATGAGATATAAGATTTGTGTACTTGATCTGCTTAGATTGTGATGAACTATTCACAGTTGTGGACTTAGCTACTATCCCCTGTCTTGCTTCTTGACTACATTTTAGCATTAATTCAAATTCTGAGGTGTTGAACCTAATTTTTAAATTCAGCAGAAAGCTTCAGTCTCCAAAATCTTCTGCTTAGGCAGACAACTTCTTAAGTAGTCTTATTCATCTATGGCTATGAAGGCTTTTGTTTTCATATTGTATCCTACATTTTCAGATATATACCCTTTGTTGTGGTTAGTAATTTTTCCAACTATAAGCCACATTCCCACCATATATTATTCAGACTGTGCCGAGTCACTTCAAGCAGCTAGCCAACTGGACAGACGTAATACAAGACTGACCTTGTAAATCCTAGCAGCATTATATTTTTTTACAAAATTAAAGTAAAGCAAAATTTCATTTGCCACAACTTTCCTTTTTTTTTTTTTTTTTGCAGACACGTAAGGACATTTCAGAAGGATCAACGGACACTGATTTTGTATGTCTTAATAGATAATTTATCCATATTGAACTTGTCTCCAACATCATGACAGTGCTTATCTATGATTTAATTTGCAATCTTTCCTTTCTTTTTTTCCCCCAAAGAACCAATGTTTAACCAGAAGAAATCTGAAGGTTATAGGAGGTCATGCATTTTAATCAGTACTGCTATAGAAAGCAAGCACAGAAATATTTAACACAGCAGACATATTTTTGTCTCCCTTTGCTTCATTAATCTGCATTGACTTGTGGTGACATTGAGGTATTGGACAAGGAAACTGTATTTTATGAGAGAAAAGAGCAGAGAGATTACTTTATTTGATTCTTCTTCTGTGTTAATAAAAAGGTTCCTTTTCTAGGGCATTGGGTTCAGTAAGGGAGCTTAATAGTCATTTAAAGTCAAGCAGCAATGAAACCATGTTGTAATACCTGACATTATTTCTACACAGAAGATCACAGTAGCTTGCCATGCAGAGATGACCAAACTGACATAGGAAGGATCCTATTGCTATTTTGGGTGGGCTTGGCGTCTGATCCATGGCTTTTCCCACATAGTAGGAAATACGTTCTTTTTATAACTGAGAAATATTTTATGTTTGCTTCATTCTTTTTGTACAACTGTATCTAGAGAATCAAGCTTGTTCTTCACAGACTCTAGAAACTGGCTGGATAAAAATGGAACACTTTTTCTTGCATGTCAAAATATGGTTGATAATACTGACAAGTAGCAGAGCTCTGTGGCATCGTCCTCTACAGGTTTGTAGAGCAGTATTAACTAATTCCTCTACTCAGTCGTGCACTGGATGTACCTGGTGCTCACATAAATTTCCTACATCTATAGAGAGAACGCCTTTTTTACACTTCAAGTAGTTTAAACCTTTTGGTTTCCCCAACAAACAAAGTGTTTTGTACCTTGGTTAGAATCCAGGTTTTAGAAAAAATCTGCACAATTAATTCAAACATTGTTTTTCAGTGACTGTCTTTGACTTTTTCAGGAACTGTTTCTTTGGAACTCTTTTATTTCTTCCCTGTGCCTTCCTTGTAACCTTTGAATTGTATGAAGGCAATACAAAATAACCCAATCTAGCCGTGTGGCAACTGTCCCTGTTACAAATTTCCAGATGTTTTTACAGATCAGCCCAATGTTCTTTGTGACACCCCAGTGAATCTTGAACATTGTGTAGTACAAAATCCTGCAGAGAAGGAGAACACAGCTATATTTTTACAATTATATTGAGATAATCAGTCATTTCTTAGGACTTACAAAACTTGTTTAGCTCCTTTATTTAGTGACCCAGATTTTAAAGAACCATTCAAGGAGGAGAAAATAAATACCCAGTTTATGTTTGAGATTAGTTTGCTTGGGTTCCTCAAAAGAAAAAAGGACTTTCATAATTTATTAGCTGTAGTAACATATTCACCACACTTAATTGAGTGTTATTGTCATTTACAGTATTATACTGCAATTTGATTACTCAGGCAGGGCACAAATGGAGATTACAAAAAAAAAGGAATTATGCTATAGTTAATGACTACCCTTATTAAATATTTTTATTATTACATGCAGATAAAAATCCCACTTTTCTGTGTGCTCCAGAAATGCATACATACCTATGGTCCACAAATTCTCAACTTAACAAAATAAAATTTCAAATAATGAGTATGTTTCATTATTTTTCCTCTTAGAGTCTTATCATCTATCAAATCAATTCAGGCAACACCGCTTTCTTGTTTAAAGGATGATTTCAATGAAGATTTAGACTTGATAATATTTTTTCTGTTGATTCCTCATTGTCGGTGTAGGTGAAATATTTTTAACAGATTTGAAGTATTACAATTTCCAATTGGAGAGCAGAACTAGATATCATTTTGGTGGAACTGCTTAACCAGAACATGCTACTGAACCATATATTCAGTATGAGCAAAAATGTCTTTTTTTTTTTAGAAATTAGAAGTTCAAGAATTTCTGTCAACAATATCACAGTAACAATTATACAGTGAGGAAGTTTTAAAGTCTATTAAAGTCAAAGAAAGTTTTTGGCTTTTTTTTCTTTTTCTATAGACTTCAGTGATTTGAGTCAAGCTATATGGACCTTGAGGTCATGTGCATCAGAGCAGAAACCATAGCAGTGTTGTCCAAGAGCTAGCTTCAACCTGCAGAGACATCTGCAATGTGGGGCTTTGTCCTGCCAGAGTCTGTTTGAGTCAGCGGGTTCTTAGGATGAGCTGAGAGACCTTTGCATGTGCTCTCCCAACAGTTTGGGACAAAACAGACCCATTAACAAAATCCGTATGAAAATTTGTTCAAGGGTATGTCTTTCCTTGAAGATATGTTTCAGTAGCAACTTGGATAGATTTCTTTTTAAGAACACAATTTTAGTAGTAAAAATTATATAGTGTGGTAGTATGAATTTGTTAAGCTGACTAGAATATAAATGTATCATATTTTCTACATTAAAAAGCAATGTATTCTTACTTGACTCTCACTTTTATGAGCAGAATAGGCTAATCTTTCATCTAACTTGAACTTGAAAGAAAAAATTTTAATAGAAAAAATTAACTTCCTACTATATAATCAGTGTAATATAAGTGCAATTTGGAGGACCATTTCATTCCAGCAAGATGATGCAACCATGTTGACTAGATAGATAATTTTTTTTCCTGAAGTTAGATCTGCTTGTACAAATTAGTAAGCAGAGAATACTGGTTCATTACTCCAGTAAAATTCATGAGTAAAGTAGATAAATACTATACTTCTGAACAGGCATGAAACATGTATCCAGAATAATAATTTAGTTCAGATTGGGAGAGGTTATGCCTACCTATTACCCTGGTCATATGTGCTCCTTACAATCATTGCAGGACTATCCCTCCCTGAAAGACTGCTTTTAGGAATGAAAAAGAGGAAAGTTTTCATGCATCTTAGTTCTGGACTTTTCAGACAGCAGCTGCGAAGATCTTCAGTTTTGTCCAGTCCTTTATGAAATTCAAAGATGCTCTCTCATCTTGAACCTCTCTTTGGACGTGCTGTCAAAGTATAAAATCTTATTAAGCATGGGGATCAGAAAAAAATTGTTCTCCTTTTTGTTGCTGAAAATTTAAGCATTTTTTAACTGATTCCTTGTGAAATGCCATGGATGTATCTAAGCTGGAAGATGTTCAGTGAGTAGTGTCACAATGGAAAACATTAACGTTAGGACATTATCCCAAAAGAGCATTATTCTCTTTAGTTAAACTGAAATAACAGAAGCAGGATTTTTTACAAATCCTACTTATATGAAATTGGATTAAAACAAAGGTCCAAATAATTCAGTGTAAAATTTCTGCAAATTATCAATTGTTGCAGAAACAGTTGTAAGACTTTCTCTTGGTAATGTTAGAAATAGATTTAAGATTTATCTGCTCATTAGTTAGGAAGTTTTAAATCTCTTCCCCAACAAGAAGTATTTCTGTACTTGATGGTGGCTGTTTTAATCCTTAGTATTTTTTATCTACTTTTTCTTATTATGTTCAGTTCTTCAGTGACCTGCTAAGTTCTTGACTGTGCTAGTGCCCTGTGCAATGAGTGCTGCCAGCTAATTGAATGTCGCTAGGAATAAGCAATTGATTAGTTTTAAATACAGACAGTACTGTCTGGCTGCATTCAACATGTACAATTTATTGAATGAAGAAGTGAAACAAAGCCTCCCTTTTCTTTTTACATACCATTTTATTGTTTTGAACAACTCATACTTCGTTCATAGTTCAATTTCTCCAAAGGTCAGTTCTCTTTCCCATTTCTCTTCTACAGAATTTTTTCTCTGTCTCTAAACACATCTGTCTTCTGCTGCCACAACTTCCTAATTTCTGCTACATCCTTTCTGTGAAGGGGTAGCTAAATGTGAAGTTGAGTGTGTAAGGCACAATGTGTTATTACTTTCATTAGCCACTTGGATTAGTTAATTACCTCCATAATACATCAGTGTTATATTCTGTCACATGGTTTCCCTTGCCACTGTCCTTTCACTTGCATAGTCCTTACTAAATCCATCAGTAAACATATTTAATGTAATTCTCAGTATGGAAGCTTAATAGCTTAACTACCACCATTTTCTCATGGTGAAAACAAATCATTATATGAACGATATGTTTCATCATTAGTAGTATTTTAAGAGATTGAGTCCTTATGTTTTACTCAGAGCTGTGTATAAGACCTTATAAAAAGACTTTTGGGAGGCCTTATATATGGGAAGCTTACTTGTGGTTGCATTTTCCCATTGCACAGAATTCCAGAGGACATATAAAGATGTCGTCTTCTTCCTGGTAAAAACCTTTCTGATTAGACCACATCTCAGTTAACTGCCTGGGTCTTTGTGACTCAGCATCACTCTTTGTGCTTAGTCTGTCTCTTCCCTCCCCCGCCCAGTGTATTTCTATGGACATAGGTACGTGAATTTAGCTTCTGTGAGAATACCCTCAGCGCTGCAAGGGTGAGGTTCTACCCATATATGTGATACAGAGCTGAAGGTTTCTGGCCACAACCCCATTGATGTCAAAGGGCATCTTCCAGCCCTGCTTCAGTAGTGCAGAGGGGCAGTCCTCATGCTGTGTCCAGAGATGCTCTGGAAAGAAGGGCGTAAGTGTTTCCTATTTGATCAATATGATTCTCTTTCTCTCTCCCCAGCCCTTTGGACTTCTTCCCTTCTATGAGCGTTGTTACACAGTTCAGTCCATGCTACTGTTTTCAGATATACTTCCTTGAGGAAAGGAGGTTTTAAGGATTCAGGTAAGGTGAGGATCTTCTTTCTTTCTATTTGTGTTATGATGGGTGTAATTAATTTTGGAATAAATCAGTTCTAACACCTTTCCCTTGGCTGCCTGAAGCATAGGTGAGTGTCTAGAAATGCGTCATGTATTGAATTAAAATGATGAAGGGTAGTCTCTACTTTATTTCTAGCAGTCACAGAATTGCACAATTAAAAGCTTTGCCAATGAACTTTATTTGAGATGTTGCATAAATAGTGTTACTTGTCATTCTTTTACTTCTTCTAGCAAAATAGAGGACCTTTACTGTAAATGTAATGTGTTTGCTCCTGTCATTGAATAGGCTGCGCTCCAGGCTGCACATAAAGATTTGGGAAATACTGTTGAAATCCACAGACCTGCTGAAAAAGGGGAACCTAAGCTCTGCTGCATGGTTGTTTTGCTCAATATTGCAGGGCTGTGACATCTGCAAGTTCTTTCAGCCATGGCAGGGCCACTGTTCTGCATGTTTTTCCATATTTCTAAACTAGGAATCTGCCCATAAAATACCACAATTCATCTTCTTTAAGCCAGCAGATGCAGTCCATGTGGAATACCCCTTAAAACTCCTTGTGAAATAGTTTTCCATCTTAGAGTAATTATTGCAGAAAGGGAGATAGACAATAACTCTCTGTGGTCTGGTAATTCCTAGCTGCTGGAAGTAAGGATACAGACATAACTTAGTGCAGCCTCAGGGCTGTGCTGCCGTATACTAGAAGCTGAATTGGCCTTTTGGCAACTATTAAAGTAAGAAGCTGACAAGACACTATAGAGGCACTTTTTCCCCCTAAATACTCTGTCCTGAGGAGCCAGGATGGGTCCTTTGGTTGTGACCTAAACATGGCATCTATGGAATTTGGCTTGAAAGATGCTGCTCTTTTTCATTCTTTTCTCTTGAATCTTGAGTATCAAAGGAATCTCCTACTAGCTTCTTCATTTATATAGCCTTCTCTTCCTCAGTCTAACCTTGGGCTCAGCTCCTTGGCGGAAACCATGTGAAGTGTGCAAGATGAGACAGTCTCCTCTGACTTAGCCCTGAGGGGCTCTGCTTTACCTGTTAAGTAAATTTCTGGTACATGGAGTCATATGAAAATGTTTATAAACATTTATAAATGTTTATATGGTTGCCCACAGCAAGGCACAAGGCAAGTTAAAGCTATGTAAGAGCGTCCTCACAGACATGCTTCTTGTCTCATCACTTTCAGAGCTGCTCTGTTTCCTTCCTTATATTTAAAAATCTCCTGTCATTTTAGGAGGGATAGGTTAACTGAGTATTTTTATGTAGAAATATTGATTTTTCCACCATTTATGTGGATTATACTGTATTTCCAGTGTGCTGATAAAATAAAATCAGTCTTAGCAAGCTATTATGCACAGAAGGAGTAGCTTTCAAAGTTTATGATTATTGGCCATGAAGATGTGCTTGAAGCTATTAGCTCGCACTCTTTTGAAATGATTTTTGTAAAGTAGAAATACTAATTTATTATTCTGAACACTCTGAAGAGTCTACTCTCTCATCTGCAGGCATGTTTATCTCCTTAATCCCAGTAGGAGCTGCTGAATTCAGGTGAAATGAGAAGATGGTGACTGCCTCCCGTAATTTCTGTAAAAGGTAGAAGGAGGTTTTCTAAGAAGTTAAATTACAGCACCTAAATTTTTTCAGGGACACAGTTTTAATATAGAGATGGCCATGCTGGACAAGGCCATGGCTTGTTTTTACACAAGAGTTGCAAGGCAATCTTCTGTCACGGGTACAAGAGCAAGAGGGGGAAGACCTGCTGTGAGAGGACAGAGTGGAGCTTCATGCTCAGAGAAAGCCTGACATTGCACAAAGAAGAGATCTGCCTGCAGTACAAGGACTCTCTTCAGTCCAATTCACGTCCCTGGTTAAGAGCTCAGCACGGAAGACTGAAAAATGTCTGAGCTATAGAGGCCTGGAGATACCTGAACATGCCGTCAGCCGTCGACAGTGAATGAGGGCACTGAATGAGGGTGTCTCTCAGCACTCAGGATTCCTGGAAATCATTTGTCTATGGCAGTCACAAAGCTGACGCACCTGAAGTGAGAATCTCCTTCCAAAAATTGAGCTGCTGTGATGTGTATAATTATGGTCACATAGGGGAAGAACAAGTACAGGGACTGAATAAGACTTCTGAATTAGGAACATGGGCTCCTTGAAATTGCTGGTCCTAATCAACAGACTACATCTCAGATACTGTTATATATCCTGCAGACATATTTTAGTTTCACAGTCTAATCCCAGTTGCATTAGTTCTTGCTATTTATAATATCTTTCTTGCAAGGTGTCACTGATAGCAGCATCTTTTCATGATGCTATCATATTTGTATTATTTTTAAATGTTAAAGCATTAAAAAGGAAAAAAAAAACCCAACCAAACAAGAGCAGTATAAAGGCCCATAACAATCGGGACAGGGATGAACTGTATTCCGTTAAAAAGCACCCCTCTCTAATTATGCTAATGTAATTAAGTATTATGAACACAGTATGTAAATTGAAATAATGTCAGGGAAAAGCAGTACTCTTTATCAGAGATACTACAGATCAATTGCTAAAAGATTGTAACAGAGATTAAACCTATTACAAAAGTTCAGTGTTTACACAAACATTAATATATTCAATAATACTGGATGCAGTGATGAAAATAAATTATTAAAGACACAATCACCAATATTTCTGAGGGAATAGTGACTGTGTCATTTTGTTAGTGTTTTGTAAAGGGCAAATTTTGCCATTAAGAGACAAAATAAATCATTTTGTATTCAGGAGAGATTTAAAAATCTTTATGGAACACAACTTATTTGCTTATTCTGTCAAATATAAAAATACCTCAACTTACTTGTCATAAACTTTCCTGAACAGGAAACTAGAGTTGTGTTTTGAGTCTAAGTAACAGGGCCAGAAGATGACAGAACCAGCAATAAATAGACTGTGCAGAAAATGCCTGGGGATGGGAGCAGTCTCCTCTCACCCCAGCAAAGCTGCTGGGTACTCCTGAGTTACAGTCCATGGAAGTGCAGGCAGATGGCATCCTGCTGTCCAGTACTTGGTTGCCTGATTGAGTGACTCTCAGTGAAGATGTAATGCAGTCAGCAGTCTGTTTAGAGAAAGCTAGATGGGTCCCTGGTAGAAGTGACACTGTTGGAAGCGCTTGAAGACACATTTGTTGTCTGTTAATGATACTATTCCTTTATAGAGGATGTCAGGGGAAGAATTAGGACTGGCCTGCATATCCCAGAATAATCTTGTTTTGAAAGGGTGTTATTTTATTTTTAACTGGGTTTTTTTTGTTTGGCTTTGTTTTGATTGTTTATTACATGTTATGTGCACTGTTACTTACCTACAACATAGCAATCCATGTTTGCTTTCATCCTGACTAACTGAAGGTCGTCACCCATCTGTATCGCAAATTCATTTTCTTAAATGTACAATGTGACCTTTCTCCTCACTCTGGAAACATTTACTTAGCAATACTCTTATTTTTCATTCACTCACTTCCTACATTTGTGCATAGGTGCAGGGTTTTTTTTTATATAATTCTTTGTCTTTTCACAGCTAATGAGTCTCATGTATGTTTACCTATGTTACTATGACTAGTCAAGGTTTGGGGGTTTTAAATGGTCTTTGATGTTCCTTATTATCATGTAATTGCGAGTGAAGATTTATTAAGATTTAAGACATGACAATTACTTAAGAAAAATGGCTGGAAAGGCTATGTATGGCAAACAAATGATCATTAATTAATTGTTATTTTTTATAAAGGTAGAGACACCGATACATCAAAGGTAGGAGAAAAACCTGGAGTAAATAAGCTATTCTGTGTTCATCATCAAAAACTGAGTCGCCTCACCTGAATGCTTAGCCTGGATAATCTGCATGGATTTAGTTACACAAAACAAGCAGAAGGAACAACATTTTTATTTCAGAGCTCAGTAAATATATTTGAGCTCTGTAGAAATCGGTGGCATTTATATGCATTTGTATAAATGTTATTAAGAAAAACTACCTCCAATTCATTGTTTCTGTCATAGCTAACATGGTTAACATTATTTCTTACTTAAATCCCACTCACTAAGCTGACATTTGGATACTGTTCTTGCGTAACATGAAAATGTTGATGGACGTCTTACATCTTCAGAAATAACTCAATAATAATATGTTTTAGTGTTAATATGAAAAGGCTATTTCATCGCTATGCAAACCCACAGTTGCTGCTAATCTGTAGTCTGATGTGGGACAGGGTTATGAAAGTCCACCACATGTCTGTTGAATCCTGACTGGGAATGGACCGTGTATGGTGAAACTGATGGGGTGGAACAGATGGTGGCCTTAGTCTGTGGCCTGATCTGTCAGGGAGCACTGCATGTTCTCCCCTTCCCGGATGAAGGATGCACTTTTGCATTTGTATTTCTTGTAATATCATTCTAAGGTAAACACTTTTAAAGCAGACCCAGACTTTAATAGCCTTTCTGATGATCATGTATTTCTACTCTTTAAATCAGCTTCATATCCAGCCTCTTTGCATAACATCTGAGGGGCCAGACCAGTTCTTGTTTTTAGGATGATGATTATTCACCAAATAATCAAAGAAGTCTTGTTACTGTAAGGCTAAGCATATCATTAACGTTTCCTAGACTTAGACCTACATCTTGCACAAGATGTATGTACTCTGCTATATGAGACTGTGTGAGGGCCACTGATCTCCAATTGTTTCTGAGTATCTTGCTTTCTAAAGATATGTCAAAATGTGTGTTTGATGGAAGATCTCAAGGACTGTGTTCAGGTTCTGCTGAAAGAAGAGTTAAAGTGGCTCTAAGTGGAAATAAAAAATAGAAATAATAAAGAAATATATATTTCTTTAAATAATGATCACTCTGCAGTATAAGCATCTTCTCAGAGATCTGAAGAAAGGACATATTCAGAGCATTTAAAAACAAAGTAATAAACACAGGCAGCCAAAAGCTCTGCCCTAATAAAGTGCCCTCATCACGACATATTTGCATCCCTGTAAAAGAATGGGAAGAATATCTGACCCATAATAAAATGTAGTACAATAGGAGACACGAAGAGTAAGGATGTTTATTAAACTGGATCAGATTATGTGTACTATTAACACTGATAGTAACAAAAGCTAAATCTAAAATAAGGAGATAATCACATTTGTTTTACAGGGAGCAAGCAAATCAATGCCAAAGGTCAGGAAGAAATTCCTTCCTCTCTGTACAAAATTGCAGTCTGTAGGTTCACTGTCTTTCCCTGATACTGTGTTCAGAGTCAGGATGAATCTATAGATAGTTGGTCTGTTATCTACCATGTCTGAAAATGAATTCATATTTTGAATTGGTGGCACAGGTATTAATTCATTTTCTCAGAAACCTGACTTGAAATGACTCAATAAATACCCTTCACCATGACATTTTTTTTTCTGCATGCAGTTAGTCATTTGAAGGTGATAACATGACGAGTACACAGGCTGATACAGCCTCCATCCAATATCCTCTGCTGTAGAAGTTGATATTCACTTTGACCTATTGGTGTTCTGCACCAGAAGGAATGCCTTGTGCTAGTACCATAAATACTGTTTACTGTTCTTCCTGTAACTTTTGTATTTGAAAATTACTTAGCCTGTGTCATTTGGAACTCACTATTTATTGAATAACTGCAGGTTGCTCTGATGAAGCCAAAGAAGTTTTTTCAATTTTTAAAAGTAAATTTATTTGGGAGTTCCCTTCTAGCTGAGCTAGTGGATAGGCAGAAATCCTTACATTCCCCCATCCCACACTGAGGATTCTGTAAAAACAAAACCAAAAGAAAAAAACAGATTCCATGTCAATCCTATACATTCATGCACACTGGGCAAAATGCAAATGTAGTAATAGAGAAGTTGCCATAGAAGCAGTAGTTAGATGAAAGCCTTAAGTCATTACCTGTAAAAGTAGTTTGACAGAAATTTTGAGATATAGGAGGCAGCATGGAAATCAGAGTATTTCAGTTGTAGTTCATCATCCCATAAACTTGCCATAAATCTATATTGTATGTGTTTATGTCACAGGGAAGACAGTTCCATTCACAGTACATATGCATCTTTATTTCCAGGTGACTCGCTCAAACTCACAAGTTGTGACTGTCTGTTCAGAGGTAAGACTGGAGATTATAAAACCATCATGGCAGAAAATTCACTAAAAAGTATTATTTATGCCAAACTACATTTATTTTGGGGATATGCAAACCATTGCATATTAAAATGATAGTGGAAATCAGACCCAAAGACATGTGAACATCAGCATTTTCAATACCATATAGGCTGCACAGAGCTGTAGCTTTTTCCTTGCTCCCTAAAGAGCTGAAATTCCTCAGACCTTTTTACATGTGTAAATACATACAGAATTCTCTGAGTCTTGTGCATAGGGAAAGAAATATGGAAGCTAAAGAAATTAAGAAAGACTGAAGATGAGAGTGCAATGGCATGATTTTTCACCTCAGTTGTGGCTTCTCAACATTATTTCTGCTCCGAAGTCTCTTAATTAAGTACACATATTCATATATCCATAATGCAAATAACTGAAATCAATCCAACATATGAAGACACATAGGATACTTTCTGTGGGGACACGGGCAGATGTCGTTTACTTCTGACATTCCTTAGTGTAAGGAATAAGCAGGATCAAATAGGGAAAAAAAAAGAAAAAAAAACACTACCCCCTCCCCCCCAAAAAAAACCCCCTAAAACCAAACAAAACAGAGTAACAAACAAAGAAAACAAATTAACATTTACCTGGATTAAAACTCAGACTTCAACCTGTATTTAATGAGACTTAGAAACACATGCTATCTGGGAACAGTTTATTCTAGAGCTACAACTGTCTTCTCTGCAGCAGCTTATACTGTCCTGTGCTGGACACAAGGAGACACTGCTCCTTCTGGTGCAGTTTGGTAAGTTACCTGGCAATTCCAGAAAATTATTCACATATTTCTCTAGATCTTTTGTATTTCTGTTTCTATTCTTCCTTATCTAGCTGCAATGAAAACAGGGTTTACAGTTTGATGCCAGTTATTCCACTGTAATCTTGATGAGGTGTTGTCACCAATGAAAATGGCTCTAAATTTTGTCAGTGCAATTGAATATCACAAAATCTGCAGTGCCAGAAAAAAATGTAGGCTAGAATGAAGCATGTTGCTCACAAAGTAGTATATTTTTATTACTTAACTCTAGTGCCAGGAGTGATATATTGTTGCATTAGATCTGTTTCTATATATGCACGTTTCTCTTCTTTTTTGACAAAAGGTAATTGCTAAGAACTCAGTAAAAAAAAATTTCTTCAGTTCTCTGCTAAGTATATATAATATGTAGTATGGTGTACGGTATCTGGCATATAGTATATGGTATATGGTATATAGTTTATGGTATATGGTGTATGGTGTATGGTATATGGTGTATGGTGTATGGTGTATGGTATATGGTGTATGGTATATGGTATATGGTATATGGTATATGGTATATGGTATATGGTATATGGTATATGGTATATGGTATATGGTATATGGTATATGGTATATGGTATAGAACCAGTGCTAATGATCTAACAGTATCCCATAAAATGCTTGATTGATGTGTGTGATGGTTTAGCCCGAATCACCACACAGTTTTCTCGCTCACCCTCCCCCTTCCCAGTGCGGGGGGGAGAGAATTGGGAAGGAAGGAGAAACTCGTGGGTTGAGATGAAGACAATTTACTAAAATAACAAGAGAAAACTACAATAATAGAAGAATATAAGGATATTAAAATATACAAGGTGAACAATATATGTTTTCTCACCACCCGATGTCCCAATGACCGATACAGCCCATCCCGAGCAGCGATCACGGAAACAAAAACCGAGCGGCAAGCAAAGGAGCAAAGGGAGCCAGCAAGGTAGAGGGAATGATGCCAGCAAAACGACGAGGAGAGATGGATGCCAGGAAGGCAGATACCCACCCTGGCCTGCCCCCACTTAT
>JAAGAY010144972.1:0-15668 GCA_011801015.1 Ardeotis arabs | reverse complement strand
AAAAAAAAAAAAAAAAAAAAAAAAAAAAAAAGGAAAGGTGTGGGCGCATTAAAGCATGAACTGCTTTGCTTTTTCTAATGAAGTCAGAAAATGTGAAGGATATGATACTTCTGAGATTACAAAAAAAATTAAATGTCAGAAAAATACAATTTTCCATTGTCCAAAATGCTCACCCTTAAAACATCTGTAATCTTCAGTCGCTATTGATTTGCCTACATGGATTTTACACACACGTACCCCACCCACGCTATGTGGGCTGGTGATCACAGTCTCATTTGTGTCTGTGTGATCTACATGCAAAGTACAGATTGTAAATGTTGTATATATAGCACACACAAGCATTCTCTACAGAAATATGCATACAGGTGACATCATTACAGTCTTCCCCACTATTTTATTTGGATTTAGCAAGATAGCTGTGGAGTATTTTAACAATATTTATCGAAATTTAGCAAGCAGAGCATGCAAAAGATGCACAAGGTCCTACTCATACGTTTACGTAACTCATGGATGAGGTAAGCGGGTAAAATGAATCCTTTAGAAGAAAAGGAGGAGGGGAAAAACAGTTTTCCTTAAAACGCCAATCACTTTTAAAATCCAAGAGGGAATGCAGTGGGCAGCATGGCTTTTGCTGTGCGTCAAGCACGCAGTCCAAGTAACACGTGCGTGAAGAAACATGTCTGAGAACATAAACCAGACTTTGGGACTGGCCAGGCAGACGCGGTAAAAGGTCTGGTTTCAGCTCTCCAGCAAGATGCTTCATAGCCTTGGGCAAATCATTTAACTGCCTGTCTTCTCATCTACGTCACATGAGTAGAATTCAAGTCTTGAGTGTGCGATTATTGCTGCAAGGTCACCATTCAGATACCACAGCAAAGGGTACTGGAGACACCTCAGATGCTTGAAAGGAATATAAAATTCCAAACAGAACAATAGTCTTATTTTTCATTGTTGCTATTAAATCAGGTCATTTTTTGGTGTGGTAGTTCTACAACTAGACAAGATGCAAGGCCCATTTCTTAAGAGGTTCACCTAACTCAGTTCAGGCTTAATTTTCTTAAGTTTTTCATGTACTTGAACATTCCCTTTATATTTTTTGTTAACACGCAACAAAACATCAGAATATAGGATACATGGAAGATACTACTGTCTGTAATGATGCTCTATATTCAACATAAAGCGCTGTCATGCAAAGCCTAACTCTAAAATGCTGACCCCCGTAGAGCAATGGCTTGTTTAACAGACTGTCCCATGGTACCAGTGAGTAACTGTAGGCTAAAATGCTCCAGGAGTATCAAACCTGAGCCCTAGACATTTACTACCTCCAGTATTTGCGCACCATGGATCTGATCATATTCTTACTTACTGAGCACATTCTTACTTGTAAAGCCTGAACGTGATCTAGCAACCCACTTCCACGCTCAAAGTTCAGCACATGCTTAGAGCATCATGCTAAAATACATTTTTAATTTCTACAGAACCCTTTGCCACAAGAAGTAAATACCTTTGCTGGGTTCTGCACCCTTCACCGGCGTTTGTTAAGTTGTGCTCCCAATTTCGCCTTTCTGTTTCTACTGACAATTCTTGGATTCCCACCACTGAACAGACAGTTGAAAATCCTTGGGCAGCAACTCTAAAAATCACTGCACAGGAACAGAAATCAGTGGGCCTGAAGATGATCATGAGATTTCACAGCAGGTTTTTTGAGGCCGCCATTTTGTGACTGAAATGACGGCGTCACACACATGGAACAGAAAACAGTTTTCCCTCCATGAGCAATTATGAGAGATCTCTGTGCAAAAGAAAAAATAATTTCTGCTGAATGTTTCTATAAATCAATATTTATGCACAGCGTGAAAGAAATACTCAGACTTTCAGCTATCTTTTGTCAGTGCTGTTCAGGAGTTGTAGAAATTAATGAAGAAAAAGGCAATGTGGCAGATCGGCTGGTCATCTCAGCGGGTTTGCAACGGGGCTGGGGTACTGAGAAGTGAGCGAGAGGGAAACATCCTGCGTGGAAGCGCGGCCTCACGCAGCGCTCCGAACAGGGAGAGGAAGTCAGTAAGCCGTGCACGGTGACGTGCAATGGATGGGCTGTATTTCACCAGCCTATTTTTACTGTGAAGGCTCCAGACTGTATTAGGAGTCTATCAGTCTTTCAAGGCATGGGATGTGGATAATGGGATCAGATAAAACGATTAAAATCGGTTTGGTCTCATGATTTCAGCTAGTAAGCGTCATAAATGCAGAACTGAAAGACTTAATTGTATGATAAAAGTACAAACATTTCTTTGTGTTTTACCTCTATGTTTTTCCAGTTTAGAGAAATAATTGATGAGGGGTATTTGTTTGATTAAAAAAAAAAAGCAAAACTAACAATGGCAAGCAAGATTATTACTTTCTTGATCTTCCCCTAGATCAAACTGGTTTCATCTATCCAAACAAATACACTCAGAAGTTGTAAAAACAAATTTTATACTACCCATGAAAGATTTTACATAAAGTCTCTGGTTAAGAAGCTTCAGAAAAAAAAAGGATGCATTTAAGTTGTTTACAGAGTTTGTTAACCGTCTTTTCTCAGAAATAAAAAATCTGATCGTTTCCCAGAGCGTCTTATCCATACACTGAGTTTGTGCTACTGTTTTCAAACATTATTTTTCAGTTCACTTTCTAAGAGAATAATTTGCAAAATAGAGGATTTAAAAAGATGAGAAGTCTAACAAATGACAACAGTGAGGAAAAGCAGTTCCCAATGTCGATTAAGAGACATAGAAAGGGTTAAAATTTCAGATCTTTCGGTAAGAATTAAAAATGAAAGGCGAGTTAAAAAGGGGGAGAAGCGGGGGGGGAGCAGCTAAGCTGCTAGTGACTCGAGTGTATTTATGGATTACTACGTCCTGAAAAGAAGCAAACCAGAGTTGTAAGATGACACTGCAGGGGTTGTCTGGACTTTTCACCCAGTGTAAAGTCTGTTTAGTCAGTGTCTTAATGCCCGCTGCTGACCTCTGCCCTCCCCGCTCCTCCCTGCTCCAGGTGCAGCATTTTTCCAAGGGCTCCTGCATTACTGGGAAGTTTGGGCAGGTTTCACACGCTGCAAAGTGCGTGGAGCGTTTCGCACAGCAACATCCCTTACACCCACCCAGTACCAAGGCTCAGCACATTTTTTTTTTATCCGAAGCGCGCACAATGATTTCTTTTACATGTTATTCCCTTATTAGTTATTACTCCCTTAAATTAATAAAAACAAAAGCTTCTTTGTAAGGGTATGCTATTTGCATAATTCTATACAAGATGAAGTTTAAGCTCACGCCACGTACTCCCCAGCGCTGCGCATCGTAGCAGGAGTACGCAACGTGTGCCGGCAAGGCTATTGATCTCTCTCAAATTAATTCTCTTTGGTATGGAAATGGGAGACAAAACCAGAGCCCATTGCTACAAAACAGCCAAGGCACCTTCAGCTGATTTTCCTCGGAAATAAATTGATTTCTTGTATGGTTATTAGTTAGACTGGAAGTCATATAAATCTTAAAGAAAAATACAACAGTTTTACAGACTAATAATAAAAAGCTAAACTGCATAAGGTCTGTATAATTTCAGTTTTGATTTACAAAAATAAGGAGTGCAGTAAAGTGTATATTAAATATGAGATGCTATGAATTCTACAGTTGTCAGTGATGCAGATAATACAAAAGATGGCACGTACATAGACAATGTTTATGCATCTATAGCTTATATTTAGTAGATGGTTGCTAAGGTTTTTGAAGGCTTTCAATTTGGCTTTGCTGGGGAGACAGCTGGGTACCGTCATCTTTGAGACCGCTACCGATTTCGCGTTGTTTCCAAAAAGCCTACCACGGGTGTTTCCTGCCACTGCGGGCAAGGAACATGTTTTCCCCGTTCATGTTGTGCTGCAGGACTGACATTTCCTTCACACACAGACCTGGCGTTTGAGTTTTCCACCGAATGATACCACAAACTGTGTACAATGACGGTATAAAGCTTACTGGAAGTACAAGACTGCCCAGCACGTTTCCTGCATTTTGTCATCTGTACCACCTAATTATGTCTAAAAAAAAATTTAGAAATTATGATTTTGACTTTTAACAGCTTTAAATAACTGACTTCCCCCACATTCCTTCCTCTCGGAGCTGTGCTGTGAAACGTTCATTAGGCTGAAGGAAAAGGAGAGAGGAGGAAGACTGGTTTAAAAGAGGGGAAACAGCAGCAGGTAGTCTTTCTGGAGAACCTTACTAGTCAGAAATGTCTAGCTGAAACAACCCGGGATAACACCTCTTCTAGGCACGGCATTGCTTCACGGTGAGACCTGCATAAAAAGGGGTCTGATGAGGGTGCACATTTAGGGAACTGCCATCATAGATGTGTTTGCATCTGGACTAAAGTATTTACTTTACTGGATTGTCTTTCAGATATGACAAGCAAGCTGTAGCATACTGTGTCTTTCTAAAAGAATATTTTGTGGTTTCCCTATGACATCTCTATATAAATTCATTCGGGTCATCTTCATTACCTAGATAGTTTTGAGGGGTTCAGTTTTGGAGGAGTTTTTTCTTCAAAACAAACCAAAAATACCTTTTACTTCGTGGCTCTTACTATACTAGTTTATTATAGGAGTAGGCACAGGTCAAGGGATCAAAAAATTCTGGGAAGTGCCCTGAAACAGTTTTCCGATTTCAGTTCTTTGATTTCATTTGTAACATTTGGACTACAAGAGAATCAAGAAAGAAGAAAAAAAAAAAAAATTGTTTCTTGCATGACAGACTATTCCTAGAGCTGGGCAGCTTTATCTCAGCACAAAGAACGCTCCTGTTCACAGTGCAGCTGCTAACAACTCATCAGCACTGCTTGTTCAAGAGAACCGCACAACTGGAAGGCAAAACTTTAAAGCAACCTGAAATGTTATTATTGCAGTAAGCTATGCAACTGGGTTTGATTTCTAGGCAGACTGTATACCTTTGCTCCTGACACTGTTTACAGGCCACATTTAGTGCAGGTGGTACTCTCCTTAATTTCACTGAAGGTCAAGTTTCCTTGTCATAATTGTATTTTTTGCACAGCTGAGAATTCAACTCCTTCTGTAGGCTGAAAACAGACATTGTTTCTGCAAAGGAAACACACAGCACTGAAGAGTTGGACTTGAAATAAACAGAGTGAAGTAATTTTTCACGCTGTTTTCTCCTATCATCTCATCAAGAGACTTTTGAGGTTGCTGTGTTTCTGTGGAAGCAGCCATTTGGGTCCTTACACTTAAGGAACTTCAGAGTCTCTTGTCTGGAAAAAGTGGTTTCATTTGTCTTGCTTTAGGTGGCTACTATGAACCTTTTTCAGGACTGCAATCTGAGATTAAGTTCTTGCAGTGTTTGTAAATTACTGATTTTACAATGATTTGCAAGTATAAAATTGAATAAAACTGAAATCAGTCAAGTTTCTGGTTTACATAGAGAAAACAAAAAATATAAATTCTGCTATTTTGGAACATCAAAATCACGTCTTTCAGAGAAGACTAATATAAAGCTTATTCACTGTAAATTCTAAACTGATTTGTTACAATTGTTACACACATACCAAATCTGCAGAAAAATAGCATGGCAGAAGTAGGACACTATTCTTATGTCTTGATTAATTTACCCTTATGAATTATCAGTCCTTTCTACACACAATAGCTGCACCTAAAATACAGGAAAATGTCCATTGAACCCGCTTTTCCTGTGAATATACATTTCCCTCATCTTCTAACTTAGGATCATTCCTAATGCCTTCACTAGACATTTTACCTGAAGAAAGGAAATTAAAACAAACCATCTCTGAATTGTGCTTGGTTTTACAGTTTCTTTTCCACATCAGTTGAAACAAGCCATAACAAAAAAAAACCCAGGAGCCTCCTGCAATTCTTATATAATATTTTGGTCTTGCATAACACTTTAACAGATTCCTTCCAGTAGACTGCTTCCTAATGTATCATAGGCATGGAAGAGAAAATCCTTCCTTCCAGATCCCGTGCACTGCTGGGATCAGAGCTCCGGTGTGCTCCAGAGCATCAGTTCACAAAATTCTAAAGCTACAGGCAGATTCTCCTTCTGAAATCCATTTGCTGGAGAGCTGCTTCTCACTCATCTCTTCTACCCCCATCCAACCTTTCTGCCCTGAATCGCTGCGTTCCTCTGTAAAGAGTGTGTCAGATGTAAAACATGTAAAAGATTCTAGATAGGATGAGAAATTTTTTTTCGCTTTACTTGAAGGCATAAACAGAAGTAAAAATAGTATCTTTTTGTGGGGCAGTTCATTTTCAAAGATATATGAATACTTTCATTAAATTGACACAAGAAAGATTAGGATTTCAAATCTACATTTTCCTTATTATTGGAAACCTCAAATAATTAACCAGTTTGCAATCTGGTTAGTCTCTTTCATAGCTTTCCTACTTGCAAAATTAAAGAGAAGCTTCCTGAAAAGACAAAATAAGAGGCTAAAGCAAGCATTGTCTCATGAAATTTCAGTAAGTCAAAATATGGAATATCACTACTTCAAACTGTGGGATTAATCTGACATTTTGTTTCTAAATCCAAGCTTCCTCTTTCCTCACCTCCTGTGGTGGTTCAGCCCGGATCACCACACAGTTTCTCACTCACCCTCCCCCTACCCAGCGGGACAGGGGAGAGAAATTGGGAAGAAAGGACTCATGTGACTCATCATGTACTTTATTTTTCAGTTTTGTTTACTATTATTAAATTTTACTGGTTTATTTTATGGTTAAATCTATATTTCAATTCTAAAAAAGAAAAAAAAAACAAAAAAAAAAAGAGAAAGAAAATCCCTATAACTAATACCCTCTGACAGTTTTGTTCATATATTGAGAGAATAAAGTTTGCATAATTTCATTTAGAGAATCACTCATCATGGCTATTCTATCAGTACCAGTTTTCTAGCTGAATTTTTCAGGCTCAGTGGGAAAGTTTGGCTACCTTAATGAAAACGAAAAAATTAACATCTATTGGTCACATTAACAAAGGAAGCGAAACCTGAATTGCTTAAAAAGCTGATGAAGTTCATGTCTTTCTCAAAGAGGAATTAACAATTTTTTTCTGAAAGGCTAGTTTAAATTTGTACAATACAAAATCCCTGAGCATTAAGAAAGCTACAGGTCAAAGACAACAGGGACTAATGCTGAACGTGCATGAAGTTCTTGGTTGTGTAACTGTTTGAGTTGGTTCTTCAAGGGCAACAGCAACACACCCGTACCCGTGCAGGTCATTCCGCAGCACCCAGCACAGGGACCACAGTTAGCACCATCCCAGCAGGGTTCAGTGGGGTAGGACTCCATCTTGCATTTCCAACACACGTGAAGGCATCTGGTGAAAGGAGACTGATGCCTTGGAGACACAGATTATGAGACCACCAAGGACACTGAGATCACCAGAGGGACTTGGCTGAATTCACACTTTTTGTCGTATTAAGACCTGGCTCCCTACTCTGTTCTCTCCAGTGCCTCTCTTCTGGGTAACGCACTACGTGGTGCCTACATTCTGTCCTCCTCTGCCCTTCTTTGGGATTTACAAGGAACAGACAGCAATGATTTCCTGTGGGATGCCCTCAGGATTCACTGCGTGGCTTGGACATTGCAAAGGGAGAGCAGACAGTCAAGAAAATTTGAGACTTTTATGGGAGAGGGAGTTGCGGCCTTTGGCTACATGATCTTAATGAGCTTCCTGCTCCTTTTTTCCTCGCTTTCCACAACAAGAGGTGGCAAGCATAACGGGGACTAGAATTGTGCATACCTCTCTGCCAAAGATTTGTCATCCAGTATTTTTAAATATAGAAACTTAACTTGGCTGGCATTTCTTCTGCTGCACAAATGTAAAATAAGTGAGGTTTACACAGCATGAAATAGAAATGTGGGGGAGACCTGCTTCTCAATTGTTCTGTTTGAAAACTCGTACTTTATTTCACAACAAGCAGTAAGATTCACTGAAAAAGGCATTCTGCGTTGAGAGATATTGGGCATTCTTCATGATATGAGAATATTTCTGAATGAAGACCTTCTGTATTGTTTTCCATTTCCTTCAGAAGGCCTCAGACTGTACCACCTGTCTAAACAGATTTACAGTCTCTCCGCAGCGCTGCAAGCCCACTGTATTGGAATTTGTGTAAGGGTCAAAGGTAGCATAACTGGAGAGGGTTTGTTTTGGTTGGCTTTTTAAGACACACGAAGATAGCCATGCATTTTCTGCAAACAGAGCTAATCATATCGCTGGCTCATTATAGAAGCATTTGTTGATCTGATTTAGAGATACAATCAGAGTGACTGATGGCCATTTGGCAAGCTTTTTTTTTTAAATTTAGAGCTACATTCTGCAGCTTGCTTTTGACTTACCTTTGTTCTCTAATGCCCTCTTTTTCCATTTTATTTTTCTTTGTTAGATGCTAGTTGAGCCACAAGAGCAAACTTTGTATCTCCCAGTGTACCTGCCAAGTTAATTTTACTTTTACTTACTCTTTTAAGTTGGGGGAAAAAAAACCAAAACAACAAACCAACATTTTAGATCAGATGGTACATCCAGATCTGAGGCCAGGAATTAAGATGAGATCAGATCAAGCTTACCTAACAACAGATAAGCAATTACTGGCTAATCAATAGAGCATATTTATCACTTGAATCAATTACTCAAAATTTGACAGTTAATATCTTTCCTGAAGTTGCTATCTGGAGGATCCCTCCCCCACCCTCCAGGAAAGACATCTGGCTAGCACTGAATGGAGTTTAGTGTTTGAACATCCCATCTGGTTTCATCATGTTAACACACGAGTCCAAGTCATTCAAGAAGTATGAACAATGGATATTGTATTCCATACAGTGCCATGTGGATTTAATCTTTAAAAGATGGCGACACTGTAGAAATCAACCTTTCAGTTAGAAGTCAAAACATTTCATGTACTGAAGACTTATTTCCCATAGCCTCAGAAAAGTCTCACCTTTTCTCCTCCTCTAAGAACGAGGGGCAAACAATGCCGTTCCCATTCTTACCTATCATAATAGCTATCTTGATAAATCAAGAACACCTTTCCTAAACATGGCAGTGAAAAGCAACGTTAAGACAGACTTTTCATGAGAATACTCATTGTTTTCATCCTCAAATTACTTCCAGATTGCTTCAAAACCAACACAGAAATTTGCTATGAGGCAAATGAAGTTCGGCAACTTTGCCTTCGGGCGCTGGTAACACTACTTTTCGCCACGATTAACAAAATGTAAAGTCTCCCTTCAAAACAAACGGTCAGCGTTTTCTTCAACAGACCAGCACTAATCTGTCTTAGTGATGCTGAAAGAATGTCTCACTTCTCTCTCCTCTTGAATAAAAATTCAAATTTCAGTTAATAACATTTCTTATTCAAACACTTCTTACATTTATTTCTTCATAAGGATGACTGACCCCTTTTCCTGTAACACTGATCTTAAGTATTTTCTGTATTTATTAAAGGATCCCTAGTAGGAGCAAATATTCAATAAGTGGCTTGTTCGGAAAAGTTAAGAGAACTGATTTCAGAGTGAATCATAGAAACTTCAGATGTAAGCAGATATTTAAGTATTTGCTAGCTGTCCTTTAAGTCACCTCATAAAATTAGACTGCTTCATTTCAGCACTTGGAAATATGAATGGATTTTACCTGCTATGGCATGAAAATAGGGAAATAAAGACAGAGAGTTGAGAGAAAAACATCTTTTTAGTGGAATGAAGCAGGACCAGCCCGAGTCAGAGCTGTGTAACAAGACATTATAGATTTGTCTGATGAGAAAAGACAAAGAATTCTGGGGAGGCTGATAAAGGAGATTAAGTTACACCATCCAACTTTTTCTGAACTCTGTTGAAATGTATCCTTTCTTTAGTGTCACTGTAATTACCAGCCAGCTCAGAGTGAAGTAAGTTAGATAAAAGCGGACAAGAAAAGCCAAGTGGATTACATGACATCAGGATTTTCACACCAACACCTAAATCAAAAGTATTTAAGAGGCTACTGGTAATGCTTAAAAGATTGCCTTGCATTGTCTGGAAAATTTGTTTACCCACTGTGTTCTTTCAGTTGACAAATTCCATCTAGAGGATCAGGGCTATACTGAAAACAGAAGGGACAGAGGAGGAAGAAATGTGCTCCGGTTTATTTTATGGAAGCAAATGAGTTCCTGGTGGAGGAACTGGCTAAGTTCACAGCAAAGCTGGGCTGAAGTTTAGCTGTATCAGTTGGAGATTTTATTTAAACCTACGGAGATCATATAGACTGTTAAACCAGTGGATTATAAGGATCAGCTGATTACAGCAGGGAAGCTACTGAACCCCCGGATTCATGATAAGAACTACGAAATGTAAGATTGGGATAGAGATGATCAAACTTTGCTATTTTTAATTTAGTGTCCCACTGTTCCTATCATATCTAATTATTAAATCACTGATATATTAGTGATTATGGTCATTGGTGACCACCTTGGTTTTACAGAACTAAGAGAACTGCTCATTTCATTTGGCAATACTTCAGTCAACTCTTTTCAAGTAATTCTTGGTGAGTACTCACTCAGCACAGATTTCTGCAAGCTATAGCAGACAGCCTGTGTCAGAACGTCTTTAGAGTCTGTTTGTCTAATTCAAGTACTCTGTCTAGAAAGGCACTGCTTTCGAGTACTCAAAACCTACCCATTCAGTTCCTTATGCTGGCAGGCACCGAGTCTCCAAAATACACAATACTTTTCTGCCTGTAAATATTAACATAGAAAATATTAGGTACCTCCCTCCATCGTCTGTAACATCTAAATTACTACAAAAGCATTTGTCATGCACTAAACAGAAAAAGGGACACTGAAAAAGGAGACTTTAGGAAAATGAAGTCCTAAACTAGGTCTGCTGAAAGCACTTGTAAAAGATTTTAGATTTCTGTGGCCTTAAGACATGAAAAACATGCCAGACCCTTACTTAAAAAGAACTGAAAAAATCCTGTCTTCTAGAATTTAGGCAGTTGGTTAAGTGTTGTTGGTTCTATACAAGCATTTTGTGCAACTTGACTTTTTACAGCAGAAGTGATTGACTTCTCAGACAAGATCTAGAGTTAGTTGGTTCTATTCATGATCGGTTTCACTTAAGATGTAGCAAGAGAAATTTGAAGATGTAGCAAGACCTTCCAAAGGAGACAGAATTCATTCAAATGCTTTACAGCAAGTCAGACCACGCTGGCCTAGCTAGACAACACAAACTTGGTGCCAAATGATCCTCCAGAAGCTTGGCAGTACATCCATTTAAGAGGGAAGTAATACAGTGCCTGACTGAACTCTTGTTACTACATCAATGGTTCTCCAATTTGTGAGAAAGTGTGGGATATTAATGGCAATTTTTAAGTTCTTGAATGGAGTGAGGAGTCTATTTTCTAGAATGTTGTATTCAATCATCTTGCAACTACCTACAGATTGCAATTACCTACATTGTAAAAAAAATAGAATGCCTTTGCTACTCTATTTCACATTGGGGGACGAGTATCTCAGCAGTTTGATTTAAGTTTCAGCATTAAGAGAAGAAATAAGTGGCTTTATTGAATGTATCTATTCTTGCTGAATATCTGCACAGAGCTACCACCATGAACTGAAACTGAGGAGTGGCCCTAATACGAGGCCTTGCAAGGGCAGTCTGAGTTCTAACTCGGACTTTGCTTATTTGTAACTCATGGCGAGCCATATGACGGCTCTAAGTGCGTTACGACCCAAATAACTAAATTCAGACATAAATTTCTTCTCCCTTCATTAGCGTAACTAAGATATTTGTGCACTGCAGCCATTCGAAATATCAGTCTCTTCCCCTTGCTAACACAATCTTGTTTTCCACATATAAATGGCAAGCAGCCAATGAGGGACGTGCGTGTTCTGCAATGCAAAGGAAAATAAGTAGATATGTCTGTATGTATTAACTACAAGTCAGAGTATTGTCTCGTGCAGCTGGAGTGAAAAACACTCCAAAAAAAGCTAATTACAACTCCAGTCTTCATTATTATAAGTGAAAGCTTTTGTGAGCTGGAGTCACATTCCTCACTATGTCTTTATTTCTTGTTAAGTTTTACTTTGTTTTTCTTCTTCCACTGATTCAAACTCTTGGAAATAAAATTGTATCAAAGCTACTGAAACAACAACAACAAGAGTTGTAACAAGGCAACGTATCAAACTGTGGAACAAAGAACAAAATTCTCTCCATTCATTCCACGACCTCTACGGGTAAGCCTTTTGGTTGCTTTTAGCTGTATGTAGAAAACAATTCCAACAGACACCAGAATTTTATTAAAACATCTAATAAACAAAACTTATTAGCATTGATGGAAACATTTTTCTAAAGCTTCCTTTGCCCCTGCTCGGGGAAGGAAAGAGCAAGTTACTGGTGAGGCCAGCATGAGGCCCAGGTTGACCTGGACCCCTGTTCCAGATTCAGAACGGTGTAACATCACAAACTCCGCTTCGCTTATTCCCTGACTGCCAAGCTCTGGGAAGGTGTAGCAAGATTATTTCCCTTTATTCATTCGACTGTAAACCAGAGCAAATTGAGGCTATTTTGGACACTGCTCTACAGTAACAAAGAAATCTAGGCAATTCTATATGCTATATCACACACACAGTACTCCATCACCCTCAAAACCTGGCAGGAGTGATCTAAATGAAAACATATGAAGTTAACAAAGATAAAATCCCCCATATATTCTCTATCTGTAATTTCTGTCCAGGTACTACAAGTATCTGGACCATCTACAAGCTCACCGTATTTGTTGAGCTTGCTAAAAATGAAAATATAACCGTAATTATGTTTCATTCCTCCTCCCCTCTAGTTAAGAATGAGAGGCTTAGCATAACTAAATGTTGTGGGCTCTGTAATCTCCGCATGACCGTGCCGCGTTCTCTCCTCATGAAATGCTTGGCATCTGCTTGTGCCACGCTACTCAGCATAAGCTGCTTTTCTGTAATTCATAGACCACTTCTGTACAGGACCATTGCCATTTTTCGTTTGCAAAAGCAACTATGCGAAGTGATAGAACTTTCAGAAATGGAAAAAAAAAAAAGAAGTGTCCCATTTTTAACTTAACAGAAAGTGGCATTTCATCTTACAGCCTTGCCAGAGCACTTGTTAGTAATGTGATGTGATGTGTCATGTAGGTTGAAGTTGTTTGCCTCAAGGATCAAGTGCCACTTCTCACCAAAAAACGTAAGAAGATTCCGCTTCATGTTTGACTCCTAATTCACAAGGAGCGCAGTCTTTGAATTTAAGCTTTTCTGTCAAGCTGGAAGATGGTGATTCATGAAGTTAAACTTCATGTGGGGTTGTACCATTTTTAAAGAAAACTCCCTCGGAAAACATTTCTAAGGATTAAAAGGGAATTTATAGTAAAAACTAGATACTGACTCCAAAATAGCTGTTTCCCATTCAGCAGCAAATCAACTATTTTAGACAGATCTCTTCATTCTTCTAAATTTCACTGAAGTTTAATGTAGAACAGAGCTCGTTTTGAACTCAAAAGTTTTGTGGGCTGGAAAAACCACGTTTTCTGCTTACCTGTGGGTCATGAAATATTTATCAGTTTTGCCAGTTTAAAAAAAAAAAAAAAATAGCAATGAATGGTATACAGTGATTCATTTCTGTACGGGAAGGACTTCATCTAAATTACCAATATAGCATTCAGAGGTCACATGTATTCAACATACTGAGTCATGTCACTTCACCTCACCCTCATACAAGCGTACTAACAATGTGGCCTCCCAGTCAGTCTTTTAGTGTTTAACGTAACGGGCTAGAAGTTGCTTGGCACAATTAACAACCCAAGATAGGACTAAAAGCACGATTTGTGAGGAAATTTTGCAAGAAATCCTATGTCCATCAGTACCTACTGCATAATTTCTAGTAAAAAGCTTTTAGTCCACTTTGGACAAGTGCAACTACTTGTGCGCACTTTTCACATTAAATCCAGTAAAACCATTTAATAAAACAGAAAAATGCCCTAACCAGTCCTCCAGATAAAGGAGATAATTTTTATAATAGAACTGCCACATCCCAGATCCAAATCCACATTTAAAGTATTTTAAAAGAGAATTGCAGTTGTTAAAAAGTATGCAAATTTATTCAGGGGAAGGAAGGATGACTTTTGGACTTTGCTTAGTGCAATTTTGGAGGAAGGGGAAAAGAAATAAGAGAGAGTTCTGTATTTAAAATACTTCTTTTTGCTGCCAGAAGATTCTGCCTCACAAAATAAGCAATCCCTGGTACAAATCAGACAAGATAAAACAAATCTTCTCAGCCTCTGCTTATGACCAGAGCTAAGCAAATGCATAGTTGACAAAGAGCACTCGATAACCTTTTCCTGGTCTTTGAAACCTTCATCATTGTATTACAGAAAAGAAGGCTTAAGAGATGCTACTCTTGTTGAAAAGCATCTTCAACAATCATGAAAATTATGGCAGGCTGCCATTTTCCAAGTCATAGAAGTGTGCTGCTTGGATGTCAGGCATTGCAGGGGACTTCTCACAGAGAAAACCCCCAGGTTTCACAGGAATTCAGCCAGCTATTACTATCAGCCTTCACCTTCCATTTTACATCTTTTTAAGAGGGCTAGATATATATACACGGGGCAGGGAGGGGAATCTTGAGAGGATCTGTAAAGATTGATCTGTGAGGTGTGGAATGAAGGAAAAAAAAAAAATCTATTAAGTATGAAATCTGTATATATTTTGAGCTATCTTAATACTTAAAAAAATACTTCATCCCTTAAAAGACATTTCTCACATGATTCATGTACCAACTTGCTTTCGTTGTTTTCTAACACTAGAAAGTTGACTCAGAAGATTAAAAAAATGCTGGCTGTTTATTAGAACACGATAAAGAACAAGATCATTCAAGATGAATTTATTTCTTTATGAAGACAAAATCCCATAAAATAAGAAAGGTTCCTATGATCAAGAGAGCACTACGCAAATATTTGACAAATGCATATCTTCCTCTATCAAGTGCAAGCCAAGCGTATGACACTGTAGTTAGGAATAAAAGGTGGAGCTGGAGTAAAATTTCTTCTGGGCTCACATTTGATTCAATGGGAGTCTCATCAAGGTTAGGTGTCTCCAGATTAAAAAACAAAAACAAAAATAGGTAAAACTTGAATACACTCTACTTTTTATATTCTTCAGAGCAACTTGTGATGGAGGAACAGAACCAAGGGCCAAATTCTTTCAGTCAACCAAGACTCAGTGCACGACAATATGTGCCCCCATCAGTTTTTGTTCCACTCCCAACTATGACCTTATTGCAAGTGAAGAGCAGATTCAAATTCTGGAAGTGGAACAAGATGGGGAAGAAACACTGAGAAGTCTTTCATGTCCTAACTTGAAGGCATGGAACATTTACATGGCAATGTCTATATTTAATTAGTAAAATGAAGGTATTATATATATCATACTACTCAAAAGCAAGACTCACAGCACGCACCAAAATATTACTCAACAAACTGAACAAAATACTAAAATCTTCTCGTTGAATAGCATGATTTATGTACTCCTGAAACAAGTTTGCCGTATCAGCCCCACTTCCTATAATAACTTTACTCAAGGAAATAGTATTGTACAGAGCTTTGCAAAAAAAAAAAAAAAAAAAT
>JAAGAY010144971.1:0-51175 GCA_011801015.1 Ardeotis arabs | reverse complement strand
GGACCAGCTGGAGAAGGTCCAGAGGAGGGCCACAAAGATGATAAGAGGGATGGAGCACCTCTCCTATGAAGAAAGGCTGAGAGAGTTGGGGCTGTTCAGCCTGGAGAAGAGGAGGCTCCGGGGAGACATGATAGCGGTCTTCCAGTACCTCAAGGGGGCCTACAAGAAAGATGGGGAGAGACTGTTCAGTAGGGCCTGTTGTGATAGGACGAGGGGTAATGGTTTTAAAATAGAGGGGGGTAGATTTAGATTGGACATTAGGAAAAAATTTTTCACCATGAGAATTGTAGATCACTGGAACAGGTTGCCCAGAGAGGTGGTGGATGCCCCATCCCTGGAAACATTCAAGGCCAGGCTGGATGGGGCTCTGAGCAACCTGATCTAGTGGGGGATGTCCCTGCTCCTTGCAGGGGGGTTGGACTAGATGACCTTTGAAGGTCCCTTCCAACCCTAACCATTCTATGATTCTAAATTACTGAAAGCTCTCTAGTAATATCCAGTTCCTCAGTGTAGTGTTCCCTTCTGCTCTCCTATGGAATTTGAGTTCGCCTATATAAAAACCCCTCATAGGTAACATAGTTTATAAGCATTGACAAGAAAAAGAAACTGCAAAAAGGATGTTAAAAGGAAGCAGTCAACAAACACTACTCTTACCCTTTTATTTATTCATTTATTTTTCCTGAGTCCTTTGGATTAACTCACATCAGTATCTATACTCATACATGGTTACATTCTAGGGGACAAAATGCTAGGAAGGAATAGTTAAGCTGTGCTGTTAGCATTAAAATAAGATTCGTTGCCATACAGTTTCTGTAAGTTCCCTTGAGTATCTTCAAATGAATTGCTAGGGTTTATTAAGATCTGTGTTTTCTATGCCCAAGTTCACTTCCTCTGAAGGGTCTGAACTTCAGTGAATTCCTCAGAGCGATGCTTCATCCTGATTTCCCTGCTGTGTGTTCGGTGGTCTGGCCCTCACAAGCTCTTGTGGGCTGTGGGAATTGGCTCCCCCCTTGGCTGGCTGGGAGCAGGGTAACTGACACCCTCTCCTGCCCAGCCCGTTCTGCAGTCAGCGATTCCCACCAGCCTCCTCCCAGCGTGGACCACAGTGAGCAGTGATGAACCGCAGCGTGGTTGGTGGGTCACCCTCAGCAAGGAGGGCTTTGCAGAGGATGAAGGTAAATACACCAGCACAATGACTTTTGTGGGTGAAATAAATCCACAGAAGAGTGACAGTGAGTCAATGTGGTGGAGCAGTGATAAGCGTGGGACGGATTACCAGCTCTGTGTCGCTGCTGGGCGTTACAGAGTGTCCTGTTGGCATGGCATGAGCACTTGTGTCTCAGCTGAGCATGCTGCAGGTGGGGTAGTGGGGCTAGTGCTTGCTTGAGGTGACCTTGCCTCTATCCCTGCTGCACACCAGGAAGGTGGCTGATTTGGCTGGTCCACCCTTGCACACCCTTGGGAGCATCCTGTGAGGAAATGGCTGAGGAAGCAGGCTCACTGGCAGCTCCTGGCAAGAGTTCAAACCATTCCTCAGCCATAGTGGGAGGAGGAAAGTGAGGAAGTTTCTTGCAACCCAAGGCAGCAATTAAAATGGGCTGCTGCCGTGTGTGGTTGTGCAAGGAAACTTCAATGTTGGCAGGTGGGAAAGTGAGAGAATGTTGAAAGTTCAGCGGAAGACAGTAAAGTGAGTAACATGGGGAGAAATGTCTGGGGAACTGTGATGATACAAATATCAGTCTGAGTGGTGCAGCTTCCCAAGACTGCATCTGGAAGGAGAGGTACTGAAGTGCGCTCAGGGGTATAAAGCTCAGGCAGTTAGCTCGGAAGAAGGAGCCAATTTTCTCTGGTTTTAGGCATTCAGTCTTTCCATATAATCTCTGAAGAAGATAGAATTACTGAAGAAGTTCCCATCCTCTTGCCATTTAATATTTCTTTCTCCCCCAGTCCCTAGCACTAAATTAGCCAGGAAATGTTATCTGGATCTCCCTCCCCGTCTTTCTCCTCTGTCAAGCATGTGAGGGCTTTGACAAATTACCACCTAGTCATCAGCTGGAAAAGATCAGTTCCTTCCACACTATTTTTCATTTACAAAGATTAACAGCTGGTAAACTATGAATAAAATTGCTGAGGTAAGTGGGAAGCAAGTCTCCAAAAATCCTTAATTTAGGTAATATCTCCACCAAATGTGAGTAAATAATCTTATTTCATTGTATATTCAGTATTTCTTTGAAACAACTTAAGTGTGATGGAACTTCTAATGAGTTAGGACTAGGTAATGACTTGCTGCCCCAGCTGAGTAGAGCGATAGTAGGAGTCCTTAGGAGGAACAGGATGTGTGAAGTGTTAAGAAGTTCTTCTCCAGAACAAGCAGACTAAAATAAATTACCTCTTCTTTCTGGGGGAAATAAAGGTAAACCAAAGAGTTGGAAGTGGATCTTTCTAGTTCTTCATTTGCCCAAAAGTATCATAATTCTGGATCTTTTAAGCTGACCAGGAAGAGGTCAAGAGTCCCTACTTAACTAGGAGTGTTAAGTCTCTACCTGACTTAAAGAAGTCTTTTTGTTATCAAATATAGAGCAAATTTCTGTGGGATTCCTCAGATCTGTGATCTGAATTTCTCTGGACCTGAGATTTTTGGCCAGTGCTGATGCCTTCTTATTTTCTTCTTGGCAGTTTATTAAGTATTTCCAAATGCAGTGGGAATCCATGGAATCTATTTTCTATGCCCTAAAAGGCTATTTTTTAGTCTAAAAAAGTCTCTTATTAGACTAGAAGTACTAATAATTTTTCAGACATATTTTTAGTAAAATTGATATAGTACGATTATCAATGCATGTACTGAGAATTCTGCCTTCGAGAATTATTGTATAGTTATTATTATTATTAGCAGTGTTTTTTTTTTTTTGTACAGAGAGGGAAAGAAATAGAACAGGAGCAAAATCAGGAACAGAAATGAGATCTGCATATGTTGTGAGCCCTTAGATAGGTGACAGTGTCAGGGGTTGAGCAGTGTGCCGCATTCTTTGTAGGACACATGAAAAGACCGAATGATGCCTCCTAGACAGGTCCATGAAGAGACTTGTATCCAAGAAAACAAAGCTTTAGAACATAATTATCCTTTGAACTACATGTCCAGTATGGTTCAGAGGCCACACTAGAACTAATCTGAAGTAAATAATCTGAGATGCATACAGTGCACATGTATAGTTCTTGGCACTGCTTTGAACTTCTAATCGACTACTAATGCACTAATGCAAATGTAACCTAGGATCATGTTGTGTAATTAAGCTGTACTCAACCTGAAATTCATACTATTTTCTGAAGTTTACTGTGGGGAAAACACGTGGATATGTTTGATTTAGCATCAGGGAGACAGATTCTGTTGACAGATAAAGAATATTGAAAGTAAATATCTCTGTGGCACCTCCTTAGATGTCAATCTCTAGTCATCTGATCTGCTTAATTGTGGGAAAGGATAGATGTCAAAGGGACTCAATTAAAAACATTTTACATAAACTGTGACTTTTTTGCCTAGTTATCTTCCTAGTTTGTTTGGAATTTCACTTTGTCACTGGAAATAGCAAAAAAGTACTGATGGTGTTGCTCTACTGAATTCTGTGGGTCTTAGAGGTTCAGCCAAATAATTTTTGAAAGATGATGTGAGAATATTCCTAGATTTATGAATCAGTTTTGTCCTTTGTCAATGGGGCACAATCATACTTGAAGCTACTGGATATTATATTTGTGTAAGCGTAGCTCTGCTTGGGAATGTGAGCTTGGCAAAATCAGGGCTGGTACCTGTCAGTTAATCCCTCTCTCTTTCTTTCCAAATGTGTGGATGCAGTTTCCTGTTTGAGATGATGCTGCTTCAACAAAATAATGATTATATTTCCTGACAACATTTTTTGAAAAGTACAAATATGGCTATACCTACACAAATATATAATCAGACTTCTTCATCCCTTGTCTGAGGACACTTTGCAATTTGAAATCCATAGTACTTCACTAGAGATACTTAAGCTTTAATTTATGCAGATGCTGTCATCCAGAAGGGTCCCAGAGTACTTCTCAAGATGCTGACCAAATCCAAAGCTTGTTGGTGTAAATGAGAAGATTCGCACAGACCTCAGTGAGCTTTGGACAAGCTCATTAAATTGTAACAATAATGACAAAAAAAATTAAATGCGGGTTGTAAGCTTTGTCAAAAAGTTACCTTAATGCTAATTTCCTTAAAATGTTTTGACCATAGCTAAGACCATCTGCTTTTATAACCTTTATCTGACTTTTGTTGAACCGTTCTTTTTTTTTCAAATTTTTCCATAAAAATATTTGAATTATACAAGAATCTGGGATTAACACAATTGCATAATCAACACATGTATGTAGTCAAGTATATACATGTACACAGTGACCAGCGCTGTAAGCTAGGAGGGTGCCCGCCTGCAGTGGATTCCTGCCTGCCCATAGCTGTGATGGCTAGGCTATGACATTTTCAGCTGGTGACAGAAGGATTCATCAACTGCAAATACCAATTGAAGGCATGGTTGTCTGCAATTCCAGGCATGGTACCAAGTGTCCAAGTACCTGGGTGTTGTGATGCTGTGCGCATAATGTTAACAAAACTGTTTTGTAGTCTAGAGATAGCTGATGATTAATGCTCCACTTCATGCTTGGCTTCGAACAGAGTTTGAAGTAGTAAGATTTATGCATTGAAATCCTAATTCAGGCCAAATTATAGTCTATGATTCAAGCATATTTTTGGATAAAAATTTCCTCCCTTTCTAGCTGGCTTGATTCTGGCTTATAGAATCATAGAATCATTACGGTTGGAAGGGACCCCCAAAGGTCATCTGGTCCAACCCCCCTGCAAGGAGCAGGGACATCTCCAACCAGATCAGGTTGCTCAGAGCCTCATCCAGCCTGGCCTTGAATGTTTCCAGGTATGGGACGTCTACCACCTCTATGGGCAACCTGTTCCAGTGTTCCACCACCCACACTGTAAAAAATGTTTTCGTAATATCTAACCTAAATCTACCTCCCTCTATCTTGAAACCATTACCCCTGGTCCTATTACAACAGGCCCTGCTGAAGAGTATCCTGGACTTGAATTACTTTGAACCTGTGCTGATCTAACATGATTCTTTTTGTTGCTGTTCATTTTTTTTGTTTACCTTTACCAGTTGAAACAAAGCTATTACTAAGCTACAGAACAGAATTTATTAATATCAAACTGAAACAGTGAAAACCGGTCTATAGAAATATGTAGTACTGTTCTATGCACACAGTAAAGTTCTGTCTAAATATTTGTAAGCATTCACAGGCCGCTGTCATACCTACCACCTTGCATCATTCCAGAAAGGCAACATATCTTGCACGACTCTCTCTTTGTAGTTATCGATGAAATCAAGATAGGTGGCTTTGGGAGTCTGGCAAAATTCACAGCCAGCGTTTCTGACTTACACTCACCTGTTCCAATCATTAACTCACATTCTTCATTAAGAAAGCATAACTGGAATCTGACCTTGCTTTGTGTGAAACAAACAGTAAAATAACCACTATGCAAGATCAACCAGTTACAAAAAATTTATCACTGGAAAAAAAGCAAATTTACATTTCAAGCTGTATAAAAATATTGTTACCTGCAGCTATTATTTTAAAATTTTGTGCCTTTTGTAAAATAAGGAGCCTTCCCATTTACCTTTGTAACTCTGTGCTGAACAATCAGCAATTCCTATTTCTTTTCCAAAAGACCAGCCTCATTAGTGTATCAAGCAGCTATATGCTATATGTTAGTGTGAGAAACCTTCTGTAAGAAGGATTCTTCAACCTGACTTTTGCTAACAGCATTATTAATGATTCTTAGTGTCAGCTATCTCTTCTGTTCCAGCCATGGCCCAGAACACAAACAGAAAGAAATGCTTGCTACACCCTGAATAATTTCAGAATCGAAGCTCCCCCCAAAACAAATATGGAATTGAGAAGATTTTATTTCTATAATGGTAATATTCTGACCATAACCAAACTCCTTAAAGTATTTTTTTTTCCAACTTGCTATTGGAAACTTATTTCTAACAGTGAAAAAATTATGAGAATCACAAACCAATAATTGCATGTAAAGACTCAGTTTAAAAAGCCTGCAATTAGGAGCCAATTTTATTTAAGATACAAGGACAGGGCCTCCTACCAAAGTCAAATCCATAAGCTGAAATTTGAAGAATTAGGATATTATTTTCTGCTGACTTCAGTGGACTATCCACTGATTACTTGCTATAGGGGGATGTTTAGCATAGTGTGGCTTTATGATAATTTGCTAGATTCTAAACCAAAATGCTCTTAGGTGCTAAGATGAAGAATGTATAAGTCTAAAGAGGTGTTATGTATGTTCTTGCTATATTTAACTCTATCAAGTTTTGCAGCCTTGAGTGTGCATGCATGCATGCATTAGGGCATTTTCAAATTAAAAAAACAAGAATGCATTGGCTTTTTTTTTTCTTGACTAGTTCTGCATGTCCTGAACTTCTAATGTATATTTTTTTAATTGTAAGAAAATTAAATTAATTTCACGAAATTCAGTACAGCAGACGAGTGTTTCTGTTGGCTGTCCAGTGATATTATCATATTTTTTTATCCAAAGTACATATCAGATCCTGCTACTGGCAACACTGTTTTTTAGCTCAGTGATCTAGTTGCTGAAGTGAATATTGCATCCAAAAGCACTAGCTTTGTACTTGATTTACTTCAGTTTGTCTGTATTTCAAAAAAATCACTTATTTTAAAGGACACCACAGTTCAGTGTTGGATATTTTTCTTTTTTTGGTTGCACTGTGGCTATGCGTTGGCTTCTTTCTCTCTGTTTTCTATGACTTCTTTCCCTTTCTATTTTCCAACTCCTGTAAAACATTCTGACACTTTCATTTCCTTTCCAGTTATCAAGGCATGTTGCAAACAGGTCAAGGAATGAAACGCTGCCTTTGCCCCAGACAACAGAAGAGGAAGGGCAGTGCTTCCATTGAATCAGAAAGGCCAAATAGAGCGGTGTGGGATGACTTTTCTCTTGCCTGGTGCTGATGGAACACTAATGTAAGCCGGAAGGAAATCTAATAGTAGAAAATTTACAATCTTGAGCTGGAAAAAAGTTTGGGAAAAGAAGAGGGAAAACCCCAGAGTGTCTGAAGGGTTGTGGAGAGGCTGCTGCTGAGGACTGTAAGTTGTGCCATGTGTGCAAGGGGTAGTGCAAATCTACTAGTCTTCATCTGCTAGTATTTACTCTTCTGGGGAAAGGCTGCACATTGCTAAGGAGTTGGAAGGATCAGGTTTTCACGCTGGTCATGTGGGAGACTCAAATGATGGTACAGCCCATAACATATATTCTTGGATTTGGGCAACCAAGAATTTTTGTGGTTTTTGTTGGTTTTGGTTGATGGGTTTGTTGTGGCTTTTTTTTTGTTCGGTTGACTTTATTGTTCATTTTTAATATGGTGATTGTATTTTTGTCTTTCTATGTGAATGTTGCTGTTTTGAAGCCACAATATGGTCTGAAGGGCTTGTGCCCATCAAGATAAATTGCATTTCCAACAGTAAGTAAGTACCAAACCCTAGTAGAGCAAGTGTTCAGAGTAAGTAATGTAATTATGTAAGTCAGCAAACTAAATCAAACAAAAAGGTGCTACTGTCTTTACTACTGTTGGCTTATGTTAGTCCTTGAACAGAAACAGGCTCGATATTTGGGTATAGTTTCTAAATTTCAGGTCACTGAAGTTTCACCATGATTAACTTTGTGATTAGGAATTAGATCCTCTTCCTTGGATTGGAAGAAGATCCAAATGAAAGGAAAATTAATATTTTTTTTTAATTTAATACTTTTTCCTCTTTGAATATCCTAGAAATTTACAGCACTCCCTGTTTTTTTGACATTGTGTTTCTCCTACAAGAGATGTAGATAGAGAATTAAGGTGGTGTTTTTTGCTTACAGTCATAATTATTTATCAAGGATTATTTGTCAGGAAACAACTGTGGTGATCACACTTGGAATGTGTGGGAACAGATAGCAACAGAGGGAACAGACAGAATCTTGTCTAGACACTCCTGTTATTGCTGTTTTTATTTCAGTAAGATCATCTTTGATTGTTTTCTGGGAGAGCCTCGCGAAAGGCATATATTTTTATATCCAAGCATAAATCACATATGTTTGTGTTTAGAAAATATTTTTGTATTGACTTTTTGGTATTCAAAGATTGAAGACAATGCTACCTTTTTTGAGCTGAATTGTAAAAGGAAATAATTTTGAGAGAGGGTTTTTTCTCTTTCCAGAATCTCTTGTGATTGGAAGAGTTGTGTGGTAAATCTCATTGCACACATTTTGTATGCTGTTTAGTACCACAGTTAATAAGCTTAGCATTTGGAGACAAAGTGATTCTAAGCTTGGCAGGATTTTTTGTAAATTGGAGAAGTGATTTTTGGAATAGATATGAAAGTTCCTGGCTACTCGTAGAAAACACGTTATAGGCTTGACTGCTTTGTGACTCCGAAGCCTCATCAATATCAAAAGAGTGTGTGTATTTTGTACAGTTTTTCTGGAGATGTAAATAAAATCAGAATCAGCTATGTTGTTCTTTTTTTTTTTTTTTTTTAATCAATATCTTCAACGCTTTGAGCTTTTCACTTATGGAAGATGTGTTGCATTGTGCATTTTTAGATCCTTCCCTGAAAGCCGTTAAAGCCCTAATGTGGGAAACAGCTCCATGCTCTGTCTTATCCAAGAGGCCAGGAGAGATTACTAAAATGTTGTGGGGTTTTTTGTTTGGTTTTTTTTGTTGTTTTTTTTTTCCAAATACATATTGAGAGAAATCATACTGACTTTCAAGATCTGGTAGATGGGGAAGGAGAGGGGAAACTGGAACCTGATTATCGTTTGTCTTGAGGTACCTGCTGATTTAGTCCACTGTGAGGAGGTAGTGGTGCCCTCCCTGGTGACTCATTCAGTCCTCTCTCAGTGGACCTCTGATTAGAGCTGGACACGGGCTCACGAGTTACTAGGTCTGACATGTCTTAGGGGATGATGATGGTATTTTAGTGCTCTAAAAGGAGTGAATCAGCGAATTATGATGACACTTTGCAAAACTGGTGCCATTCTCCCCTCCCTGGTTTTTCTTTTGTTAATTCAAAGGTTTGTGGTACTAGGGAAAAACACTTGAGAGCAGAGATATAGAGGGATTGAGGCTTTAAAAGTGCAAAGACTTTGGTGCCCTGAAAAAAGAGACCAAGCTTGCAGCCTAGGTATTATAGAAATATTTTCTCTAGAATCGACAGCTCTTGCATTTTACTTCCTTCTAACTCGGAGCAAGCACATGTATTTTTAATTTTGCTGCAAAGGAGTTTTTAGTTCTTATGCCTCCCAGGTTTTATTTCAATAAACAAAAATGTTTCCCTCAGTTGTTATTTAGCTCTCCTATAGCTTCCTTTTCCACTTTAATTTTCACCCCCCTGATGCTGGATTGTAGCAGGGTCTTAGTTTGCAGAGTCACTGCTACAGCTAATCCTCTCTCTCTCTTTTCTTTTTCTCCTCTGCTGATTGTTCGTATTTTCAAACTTCATAATCTCACCACCAAAACCTAGGCATTCTTTGGAGCATAACTTGAGAAGGAACACAGACCTCAAAAATGTCACTGAGCTCTGAATTCTCAAAACAAAACCCTTTTTGTGCTTAAACAGGATGCTTCCAAGGGGTCTGGACCAAAATTAAAAGGGGAAAATACTCTTTGCATAAGGTGTTTCATGTAGTATTTTAAGTGATGATTTGCAGAGCCCAAAATAATCAACACTAAATATTAATTTTTTCATTTCTTGAAGCCCATAAAACAAACCAACAACCACCTCCAAAGAATTGTTTTTACTCCTGCTTTCACTTTTCTCTCCTCCACTTCCATTGCTTCCCAAGTGAGTGCTGTACCCAGGCACTGTGCTTGCTGGGTAATGTCTACAGCCGAACTGTCAAATTTGACTTGGAGATGACAGGCTGATTAAAATATTCTCCTTGCTTTCTGTTCAATACCACTGACCAGTTTGCATCTGTCTGTATCACTCTCCTAGTGTTAATATTCACACTGCTTTACAGTGAGTAAGGATCTGCACTCAAAGTTTTTCTTAGGTTTCAAGCAGGCCCCCAAATGAAATGGGCTTGCATCCATTTTAAGTCAGAGCAGAAGCTTCTCTAAAAGTGCAAAGCTTTTACAAAGTCACTAGAGCAAAATAAAGCTGTTCTTCAATTAATGGTTTTAAAAATGAAAACCTGTAGTGATTTGTTGTTACAGGGCTATTCCCTCTGGTAAAAGCAAGTGGAGTACCAGAACTGTTTCCAGCATAGGCAGAAGCAGAAAAAAAAATCAAACCAGCGAAAATGCTTTAAGGGCTCACTTTGACGAAAGTGAAGAGAAATGAAACGTTAGCAAAGCCTGCGCCAGCAGGCACAAGCATGGCAGGGCTCAAGGCAGAGCCCAACAGATAGCCTGTGCTAACACAAAGCTTTCACACATATGTAAATAAGGAAGGCAGAAAACAGAATGCCACTAGCAACGTCGTGTGCTTCCTCCATGCTGTTATTGCAGTCTTGGTCATTGGCAAAAGAGTATCTCCTTCCAGAGCAAGCTAATCTCTTCCAGCCTGATCAGGGGAGTGCTGCTGTAACTCTTTATCCTACAGAATTTTGTCTAGAAATATGTATGATTGCACAAAAAGTACCTCTGCTGTTTCCCAGCCAGAGGTGTACCTTCCAGGTTCACTGCTCAGACAGTGTTATTTTAGATGGGAATTATGTCACTCTCTGTGTTGCTGAGCTTGGAAAGATTTTTTTTTTGTTGTTGATATTATTATTTTGGAGAAAGTATTCATAGATTTACAAGAGTGGGAAATGGGAAAATACAAGATCAGTTTTAACGTCAGTCTTTCAACAAGGACATTGCACCTCTGTTAAGGCTGGTGTGATTCAACCAGCCAGGATCTGACTGTCATTGAATTCTTGTGGTTCAGTATTTTCAAATAGTTAGCTTTTACTAATACAGGCTTGGTACTATTCCCGTTCTTTAGGCTTCCCTGATGGCTACAAAGTTCTTTCCTTCCTTTTCATTTTCCTCTGCAGCCCTTCCTTTTACCCCTGGTGACTTTCGGAGTTCTTATGGCATTAGTAGATAGTTGGTGCATATGTCCTTTCTGACATCACAAATGAAATGAAAAATCTTACATGCAAATGTTTAATGATTAATAAAAGTTTAAAATAATGTGTATCAAAGTTAAGTCTAAGTGAACTGAGAAAATATAAAACCTGTGGAATAAATCCTCCAAGAAAACCTGCTAACTTCATCTGGCTTCTGATTTTGTAATGAGCCAAAACCAAATCCTGCAGATTCAGAATATGTTTTTAGAAAATATTTCTAAAATCTGACAACTGGGGCTTCTCTCTGTCCCAGGCTTTCAGTAGTGGGCTAGATCAGCAAATTTCCATAACCTTATGTAGGGTCATGCACCATTTATAACAGTTGGGCATCTGAAGCATCTGTATTTGAGTTGCTTTTACAATAAAAGCGCTCAAGAAGTTGCAAGCCAATGATATATACTTATCTTTGGTGGCTGGTATCCTAAAGGATTCACAAGCACTCTTCTGTTTAAAATACTTTTCTAAACCACTTATGATACTTCAGATTGCCTAGCATCTGCCTCCCTAAATTTTTTTGTTTGCAATATCTCAGCTGCTAATGGAAATAATGAGACTTTAAAGCCTGTGCATCCTGAGAGATAATTGCTTGTCTTTTGCCTTTCTTTAATTCATGAACTCTCAGGAACAGTTTTCTAATTGGTTGCATCCTATGGGGATACAAAACTTACTACTTTTCAGGAGATGAGAAAAAAAAGGAAGGCAACTGATTCTACAATGCTGTATAGTTCACACCTTCTGAAATAATAAAATGCTAACATTGCATGATTTTCATCTGTCTTCTCTTTAACTGAACCACAAACTATTACCATATGCTAGGAAGAAAAGCCATGTGAGATGTACTCATATTTGAAATCAACACCACTTGCTCCACTCCTTCCATCTCCCACGAAATGAAGCCATCTGAATGTTGAGTAAGTGATGATTAGGGATTTGGCCAAAAACATACACCTTCATGTATTTTCAAGCTTGAGTGTCCAAATCTGTAGAGAAAAAAGGTGAACTGGGTTGCCTTCTATGCAGCATCAAAATCCATTGAAGCTCAGAGAATGACTTGAAGAATAAGCACTTGAAACAAATTAATATTAGACTCTGCTCTTTTAGACTCCTTATTACCTTAACTGCAGTGCAGGATGAGGATGTTCACATGGCTCATTTGTCTGCTGCTGCTCTCTCAATCTGACCTGTTTCCCTTAATAGCTAAACCACTGCATTTCTGTGCATTTAGGGTCCCTGCAATACTTCTGTGAGTTGCCGGGGTGTGCAGTGAGGCTTACGACAGTTGCAGCACATCATTTCACGCTTTTGGTTACCAGAACCTTTTAACCTCATGCAGAGCACACTGTACTGATTTCCCCCTGCTGCTACTTAACATACGCACCTTGCGGCTTCATGGGGTTGTTCATCAGCGTATGGCTGGGGCCCGTCGAGGACTGTCTAACAGCATGGTATAGGAGAAAGCCTTTGCGACCCTACATGCTTTCTGCAGACCAGCCTGATGTCTGTTTGTCTCAGAGCTTCAGCTGTGAACAGCGTCTTCTAGGGCCTGGCTGTGCTGGTGGAAAAAGTAACAACCCCAGCTGCCCACCGGCTGTTGCCAGTGAAGTGGCTCATATGACTGCCCTCTAATGTGTTTCAGTTCAAATAAGCTATTGCAGCCAAGACCAACTTCTAAGTCAATCCACTTAAATTTTAGATAAAATGTGCTATGAATGAAATACTGCAGCCCCACAGGCACTTATGAGGAAGAAGTGCCAGACATTTGGGTACAGGGTAGAGACAACAAGGTCTTGCATCACCACACCTTTGTTTGCATCCTTGTTGGATATATGTGACCCATTCTCTCTTTATTCTTCAACTCTATCAGATAGGAAAGAATGTTTTTTCTCAGTTTATCTGTTGTAAAATGAAGTTGCTCTGCATATAGGCAGAGCAACAATGAGAGTGGTGGAACACTGGAACAGGTTGCCTAGAGAGGTGGTGGAAGCCCCATCCCTGGAAACATTCAAGGCCAGGTTGGATGGGGCTCTGAGCAACCTGATCTAGTGGGGGATGTCCCTGCTCCTTGCAGGTGGGTTGGACTTGATGACCTTTAAAGGTCCCTTCCAACCCTAACCATTCTATGATTCTCTGATTCTAAAATCAACACCAGAAGGAACATCTCCCAGTTTTTTAATCACATGGTAATGAAATATGGGAAGGAACCCCAACATACAAGTTCTTAAATTATTTTGAAATATTGTGACTGTTTCTAGTGTGAAGAGGAGGAGCATGGCTGGAAAGCGTGGGAAAGAATTCCTTGCCATTTTTCTTGAAGTTATCTAGCAGAATGGGCCTACTTGGACCCATTCATAAATGTATCTTGCTGCATTTCTGTTGCTCCCTGCTAAATTTTTTTCAGAAGTACTGGTTTTCTGATGGGTAGTATCTTTAATGATTTTTCATTATTTTAATTTTGGATTGGAAATCTCTAGAGCATTTCCTATAAAAGGTTGCTAATTGTAAGTCTCTGGTTTTAGAAGTAGTTAAAAAAATGTTCAAATTTATATCTGGGGATATCTAATGAAAATATTGCTCATTTTTGTAATTCTCATTTCTTCATTTAAAAACAAATCTAAAAAAAAAGTCTGCAAAGAAGATCTACATCTTTTCTGTTGGCTAAAATTATGAAAAGATGTGAATTTTCTACAGTTTTTACATGGTTTTCTGGAAGACTAAATTGTCAGTGTAGATAAAGAAGCCTATTTTCTGCTTCTTCTGAAAAAAAAAAAAGAAAGTATTTTTTTCCCAATTGTTTTTCATTTTCTAGTAAATTCTTATAAGAAATAGCCTGTTTTAAATGTACTGAATCAAATGGTTAATAGGAGTGGTGTAGACTGCCATTTGTTTGTATTGGATTTACTCTGAAATTTTCAGTAATGTCAAAGTAATAACTTAAATTTTCTAAAACTAATGCATTAAAAGGCAAAAGCTACAGAGTGCCTAGATGGTTATATTTTGCTATCTTTTACCTTTCGTATCTTACTCCAATTCACGCTGTAAATTATAAAGAGGAACCAGATATATTTAAATTCACTCTTTCTTGCAAACACATATTTTGTGGAGTCCATTATTTTATCCACAACTCTTGCTGCTGTGCATGAGAGAGATAGTTATTGTATTTAACTTGACTATCAAGCGCTCTTGTTTAGCAGTAGGTCAGCATGGTGCTAATCTTTTGCTAAGGAGCTTTGTGTCAGGAAGGAGTTTCTCATGAGTAGTTACTGTGAGAATTTGCATATCTGTCAACTGCTGGAGTTGTGTGATCAGCAACCTGAACATATGCTGCCTCTTTCCTAAGGAAATTACTTTAGTTTTTTCTTGAAAATGGGAAGAGAGAAAATTGGCTCCATCCAAAGGTAAAAGGTGCTAGAGATGCTTGATATAGACCTGAAAGAGTAAGACATAACTTTCTGTAATCAAATATCCCAAATCAAGATCAAAATCAGGAATCAGGATCTTAAACTCATCACTTGGCACACGGGCAAAGGTGCTCTCTATGCCTACTAGCTGGGGTATATGGGCCATGCCCCCACCTTTTTTTAAATCATTTGGCTGTGGCCTTGCTCGTGCTCATAAGGAAGTGGGCTCTGGGATTTGGGCTGTCTTCTTCCTCTAAAGGCTTAGACCTGCACCATCTGGGTCCCCTGGACTCTTCTATGGCCTATGATACCCTCTGTGCAGCACCCTCATCACACTTGCTGAGGCCCTGAGGACAGCACAGGACTCTCATGATGAAATAAAGATCATTGTATGTTACAAGAAAGCTTGACCAAAGAGCACAGACAAACACATTTTTTTTTACATTCAAGTAGCTAATCACTTTTAAGAAATACTGCACTCTTCTAATTTAAAATTGTGCATGATATGAAATCACTGTGCATCTGACAGCTTTTGAAACAGGTAGCGGGACGTACTAGAAATACATACACAGGTCGTGCCTGTGACTTGGGAAACTAGATTTAAAGATGTCATTTATTTCACTATGTAATTTCTTTGAAAAATCCACACAGATTGATACGCCAGGGAGAAAAGCTTCTGAACATGGAATAATTCTTAAGACTACATATTAATTAAACAAAAATAAATTGAAGCACATAATGGGAAATTTCTCAAATGAAAACATTAGGGAATATAGACTGAAAATGTTATTTCCAATAGGGATTAGTTTACCAAAACATCCTTAAAGGAACATGGCAGTAGGCTGTACGTTGTAATTATTACTTGTTTTCTTTAAACGAAAAGGGGGAAAAAGTCCATTCACTTGGTCAAAACCATTAGGCAAGTGATTTTTCTCCCTAGGAGTGTTGGAAGAGGGTTTGACTTACTGTGAGTATGATGGACATCAGCTTGGAAGCTTTTATGCAGTTTGCAAAATGGGCGTTAGATACAAAAGGTCAGTTCCACATCCCAGATTCTCCCACGCTTAGTGTTTGACACAAGCCCATCTGTACCAGAATTTGCTCCAAGGCATACTGAAGTAAATGGCATGGTTGCAATTTTTTTAGAGACAGAATTAAAAAATATCCTGAAGGCCTAAAAAAGGTGAAAGGAGTACTTGATTTTAAAACCCTCGAAAATAATTGTGCATTGTAAGTTACCTGGCTAATAGTCATACTTATGCTTTGTGGTTTTTTTCACTACATCGTATGGTATTTTAATGTTCCTCAGAAAAAAACCATAAAAATAGAAAGATCTGCTTTGAATTTCTACTATAACTCATTGAAGAATCCATTTTTCTCTTAGATGATGGCACCAGGATATGCCCTGTCCCTACATTTGTTTCTGCATTTGCATTTTTAAAGCTTTGAAGGCAGTCTGCTAATGATGATAAACACCAGCAGAAAGAGGGGATGAATTAGGACTTCTGATGGAATATTATCAAGTGCTGAAAAGAAATCTGAGTTGAAAATACAACATAGACTGTTGGAAAAGGAAACATCTGACCATAAAATTGATATGGAAGAGAGAAGCTGAGCAAAAGCCAAACTCATAGGCCTTCTGTGATGAAAACCATACTTCCAAACCAAGTCGAGACAGTAAGGATGTCAGGGACATGGGAAAGCCTTTGGCAAACTAGAACTACTCTTAAACTTTCTTGAATTTTCCTGTTTTGTTTAGACTGTCAAGAGGTAGAGTTTTCTTTTTAAACGTCTGCAAAAGGTTTTTTTTTTTGCAAAATATACCAACAATCATGGTTATTTTCTTATTTAAGTAGTTTGTATTATACAGCAGGAGGGAATGCTGGGAAACTTGCTAGAAGCCAACAGGAACACCTGAGATTCATATTTAGAAAAAAAAAATAAAATCCAGTTTCTTTGGAATTAGTCATAGCAGCTGGCAAAAGATCTGTTAGAGATCTCTACAGATCTGTTAGAGATCATTTCTCTGTTTTGGGAGACTCAGATGAGCCTCCACAGGCTCAGATGAAATATAGACTAGCTATATATTCCTGTGTAGATGCACGGTCCCCTTTAGTATCCAGCTGTAGGAATCTGCATCTTCTTCTAAGTCCATAGGGGAAGGGAAATTCCAGAGCTGAAAAGTGAGTTGAAGCAGCAGTGGAGGGCTGGGAGAGGCTGTTATCGGTTTTCTTGTATTTATGGTGTTTCTGCTGGGTTGTTTGAGTCAAACTTAAGCTAGTTAATGTCTCTGTTTGTTTATACATGCAGCTTTAAGATTGTCAACACTTCCTGGAGTGTGAGATGAGTGTTCTTTTGTTATAAAACAGTAAGAATTCAAATAAATTTTGCATAGCTTTGTCTTTGCCCTCTTGTTACAAGTAAAGAGAATTTTAAGGCATTTATATTTTACTGCTCAGCAATCTGGTTTTGGCCACCCTCAACCGTTCTGACATACATACAGAGAAGCAGCACAAATTGTGGTTACTTTATCCAACTCCAGTGTTCTGTGAGGTTTTGCTTGCTTAAGACTATCAAACTTGCGTGAGGAGTTTAACTTAAGATGCCAGAAATGTCAGGGCCTTCACACGTGAACATAAATCTAGGGACTGAGTAATGTTTTATGTTCAAGGTAACTGGCAGAGCAGGCCACACAAATTTTACATTTTCACCTGTTTAGGAAGAAGTGCTTCTGCTAAGAGAAACAGTTCTATTTAGATTAATTGTTGTGTGTTATTCTCTCTTATATCCAAAAAAATAGAATACTAAACACTTTTTTTTTGGCGATTCTCCTTGAAATTTTGTAGGAATGAAGGAAGGAGTAGTCTGGGTGTTTTGCTGCCAATAGTACCAAAAGTAGTTTGAATTTAATTCTGTGGGAATCTACTGCAGAGGTTGAAGAGTAAGTTGGACATAAAGGACAATGTAGCCCCAAAAGCAGTGTGGGCAGCACATTTGATTTGTGAACTCTGTTATGCACATTTGTAGAGCTGGGTAATAAAGCAACACTAAGCACAGTGCCTTAAAAACTACATGCCTTAACTCTAAGGGGTTTTGTCTGGAAAAACTACACTTTTAGTTTCTGGCGCTCTGTGAGAGGGAACAGGTAGCTGGCTACTTGTTTGTCAGGCTGGATCAGAAATAGTTTTCACTGGTGAGTTGCAGTAAGCTGCCTTCATGTGGACTTATGTTTTCAGCAGAATTGTTCTGTTTCCAGTAACTGTAGTGTCAGGCCTGCAGTTCTTATTTTACTTTATTGTAAGGGTGTTTTAATCATAGGCATGAATATCTCTCTCTCTCCAGAACACAGATGGCTAATGTTTATTCAAAGAATTATGACAAAGGAAGACTTAGATTATTTTTGTTCTTGAGAAGAGAAGCTATTAAACTATTTCAGTCTGCCTAATCAATAATAGTTTTATTTCCTGTAAGTACAGAAATCATAACGAGGAAATGAGTATTTATCCTAGAATATATTTAATATTAAATCTCATTGGTGTAGTTTCATTCTACCAAGGAAGGCCTTCTGAAGGCCAAACCTTAATTATGTTCCTGTCATTTTATTTCAGACAAGCACTAAAGCATTTCTCTCATAAACTTTTTTTCCCTCAAAGGCAATTCCTAATAAAACCTGATTTTGATTTCATACACTGCAGTGACTTGCATTTCACGATATCTTTCACTGAAGTCTTCAAAGCCTGTATATTGATAGAGAAAAGACATGAGTTTCATTACACTCCTGTGTGGTTAGAGAATATTACAAAGTGATTTCTATAGCTGAGGGACTTGGCAAATTTCACAAAAATGGTGAAGCGTTGAGATGGTCACTGCTTAGTCATCTGGCTGTCCAGCAGTTTGTGTAGGCCAGAATTATGTGTGAAGGCTTCCCACAAACTAGTGGGATGTAGATGTTTTAGCTTCCTGTAAAAATAAGAATAAATTCTAATGGTAGAACACCAGTTGTTTGGTAAAGAAACTGGATAGGGGCTTTTATGTTATGTTCCTAGATATTTGGGAAGGTTAGGCTTTTTTTTTTTCCCCCACTTGTGGGTTGTGTTGGTTTTTGCTTGTTTTTTTTTTTTTAAAAAGTTTTGGGCAGTCTCATGGAATTTGGATAGCTTTCTTTGAAAGAATGAAGATAAATTAGTTCTGCATAAAGGCTAGAGGAGTGAATGTCTCATTTGTAATTGGCATCAGATCTGAGAAAAATTATTGAACTCCTGCCTTGTGTGACTAGTTCTTAAATTTCTTGTGTCACTATTTTGAGTTAATTATTTAGTGAAACTACAGTACAACCCTCCTATGTACCAAGTAAGTTTTCTAACCACAGGATAAAAGTCATGCTCATTCTCTCCTCTAGGTTAGCAAATAACAAATAAATTGTGCTAAGGAGAAGAGATTAAACAGAAGGTAATAAATTGTCCCTATGTGCATGGGGCAAGGGGGACAACGAACTCTTCCTCAAAACTACCTGGAGCAGAGCTCACTCTGTTTTGTATGCTCTGCAAAGACCAGCGGGATCCAGGAGTAGAAGAAAACCTATTTTATAGATACTGATGTGTCTTGAACACTTGATGAGTACAGACCAGGCAGCTGAAGTGCTTTTGGAAGGGCACAGGAGATTTAAGGTTAGAGAACTTGGGTTCTACAGGATTAGGAAACAGTTGAGGAAAGTTTCAGTAGAACCATGCGTATTGGAGTAGCTACCTTTTTTGAGGGGGGGCAGACACAGTCAAAAGGTGACTTTTCCAAGGTTCACTTTGCAAATTAGTAACAGCTAATAGCAATGTCAGAAAGATGAGTCAGGATAACTCTGCAGTGTTCTTCTGTAACTACCGACACCTTTTAAAGCTGATACTACACTGAGAAATGGAGCCTTTCCTTGTAGACCTTTAACACCTAGCTCATCACAACCTCCAAACAAGTGTTTAATTTGAGGTCTTTGCAATGAATATCTCTCTCTGTGGCTTTTCACAATTGCAGTTGTGATGGATCTGAGCCGGCAAAGCCTGAGTCCAGCTGAGCACATCTTTGTGTCGCAAGATGGCAGCGCAGAGCAGTTTTGCAAATGCAGCCTTCGTAATGGTTGAAGGGCAATTTTTTTCCTAGAGAAGTTTGTCATTTCGGGGTGACTCTTCAGATGCTAGGTGGTTTTCCTCAGAATCAATCTTGAGAACTGGAAACTTGAAAACTGCTTACAGTTACAGCAGGAAGTTACATTTTCTTGAAATTATTCTTATGCAAGTCTATTTTTTAAAAATTGCAGTAGGCAGTATTTTACAGGTATGTTGAAGACAGAAAACAAAACCAGCAGAAATTCGGCAGTAACGGCAGTGAAAAATCTGGTCAATATCACCACAGACTAAGCCGTAAGTCCCTATATCAATTTACTCTATTAGAGTTGGGAACTGAATATACCTTTATTTATTCATTTCTGTCAGGCTGATATATCACCTTGGACTGGTATTAATGTGCTGGGATTTAACATCAGTGCATTCAGGCAGCTTAAGACCAAGAGGTACAAAGAGAGGTTGGAAAAACTGTTGTAGCTGAATTGCCCTAAGGGAATGGAGACCAGATCATCTCTAGAAGATGAGAAACTAGAATTGCTGCAATAAAGAGTGTAACAGAAATAGCAGGTTTTACTTGTAAAAGCTTTGATGACTTCAGGTGTACAACGTTACTGAACCCTAATTAGGAAAATCTCTACTGTTCCTCAGGGGAGGGACAGATAGATAAGGCTTTTCTTTTTGCTACAGACCTTGCTCTGTCAAACCCACTCAAAACAACAGGACCAAAGAATTAGTTCAAACTCACTAAAATTAAGATTGATGGCTATATTTAGGGACTGCTATGTTAGACCTTTAATGCTAGGCAATGTCACTGGCTGATTATACTGAGCTCAAAGGTGATATCTTCTAACAGCATGCTCATGTTCAAATTTTTGGCTCCCTTCTCTGTATGCTGCAGTTGGCAACACAAATGACCAACATGGAGTAACAGGGGAGAAATGAGTGAATGCTGAGTGCTGTGGGAACAGGCTTCCCTAGCTGCTGCCTCTTCGCTGGTGGGTCCTACCACCTCCTTTCTCTCTCCTCTCTCTCGTCGTTGTGTCATGGGAGATGCATGGCAGAATTTGCTTGTAATCTGGAGAAATACAGTTGTAGATTATTCTGCCTATTTGCTATTTGTGACATTTACAATGTTGAAAAGCAGCACTCTTGGGCACATATTGACATTTAGTTAGTGAAATTACTGTGTGTTGGCTAGATCTAAATGTCAATTTATTAAGGTAATATATGGGTAATTTATCATGGAATGTATGTTCCGTACTAGATTTTTAAAAATTAAATATTGTAAATAACAATAATTTTAAAAACACTCAAAAAATGGATGAGCTACCATATGGCTAGCTACTGTAGTGTAACAGAATAACAAGTATAGTTAGTTATGTCAAGCAAGAATGTGTTAGAGAATCTATTTAAATAATCACAGATCACACTGTAAGCACCAGTATCTGTTTACAGATACTTTGTATGGATTTCCCCTTAACACATTCCTCTATTTAGAGCTGATTTGCACACGGAGTCCCAAGTCAAAAGGCTTTAGAATGGCTGAACTTTAACAAAATAAATCTCTTTAAGGGTGTTAAATAAAGCTTGGCAAGTGACTGTGGCTATTTGCTATACACCCAGTTGAGCTCATCAGTTCAACATGTGTCCAAGCTCTTTTCACTAAATAAGGGCAAAACTATCCACTCCATTCGGCGCTGTGTTTAATGCACATCCCGACATCGGTGGGAGCCCTTTGTATGATGCAGCCATAGACTGTGCAATTGATACTGAGCTACTTGAGCTGGAGACTTCTACAAAAGGGGAAGTATCTCGTCTCTCAGAGACAGCCAGTGTGTTGGCCTATATTGTGCAATGTAGCCAGGCAATGACCTACTCAAGCTGTCACTAGTAAAAGGTGTAGGCAAATGGGAAGCTGTAGCAAAGCACAAGTCGGACGGCATAGGCTAAATGCCTGCTAAACAGCTTTTCCATGATTGCAAATGAAAGAGCAATTTCTCTCAATGGTGGGTCTAAACTTACCTGAGTGCTGCTCTCTAGGCGTCAGATCATTTAGAAAATGAGTGATGCTGGTGAAAGTTGAGGACATCAGTGTGTTGAGTACTAACACGTCATAAAACTGAGCTGAAAATACAGATTGTAGGTATTGACAAATTCCATTAATCCTCACCAACAACCTTATCCAGTGTATGCTTTGATTAGTGTTCGAGAGCAACCAAATTATTCCATTCAAGTAACAACCCAGAAGTCTTGTTGATTATCTGAACTACAGATGCATCTGCAAAACAGGGCTGGAAATCTCCAGGGAACATGCTTTTCATTAGACTTCTAATATTTCCCTTTTCTAGTCAGACTGGAAAGATGAGAGCATGCTGCCCTTGCTCCTGGTCCCAGCCAGAGCCAAGAAATAACAGAAGTATGTGAAAATGAAAGGAGTGTGTGCAAGAATGACAAAGTCCCTCTTACCAAACCTTAAAAACATTTCATCTTGGATTTTATGAAAGGGATGAGAAAAAGGATTGTTCAGTCTTGAATTTGTCTGCTTAGGTTCAGCCATTTCTAGGACTTTGCTAACATCAACAGGCTCAGCACCAGAGAGATGTGTTTATTTCTCACCAATGACCTTGCTAAATGTTATACTTCTTATACTCTTTGGCAGGAGATGGCTTCTCTTTCTGGTTGCATGTTGTCAACTGCATCAGTAAACATAATACAGATTATAAACAGATACTTGGGATTAGGATAGTCTGAGTTATACTAAAACTGTCTGTGTCCGGCCAAGTAAACAAATTATCAACGTATTTCATACAGGCCATCCAGCCAACAAAGAGATCTGTAACCGACAAGATGATCCACATGTACTTTACTTAAAATTAACTAGGAAACTTTAGGTGAAAGAGGGCTTAATGATTTCATCTCCTGATGTGCAACTAATCCTGTATGTCAGAGCTGAGCAAACCAGGTTTGCTTGATGTAAGTTGCCAGCTTGACTTACTACTGCTAATGTGTAGACACCTGAAGGACATTACGTCTAAGTTATAATTATTCCTTTCTTTGCATCTGACTGGCTAATACAATGAATGGTATTAACATTTCCCTTTTTTTTATTCCATTTTCTCATTTTACAAAGCTCACCTGCTGTCCACTTTATTTTCCTGTTGGCCTGGATACTCTACTTGGGCAAGACTGTCTCTTTTTCTCTGAGAGAAAGGTAAGTTCCTTGGTCTCTCTCACTATGATTTAAAAACCAATGTCTTCATTCCCTCCCTAAGGTTGTGGATTGGTCATCTTTGGTTTCATCGGGCATAGCGCCCATCAGCAAGCACCTTTGCCTGTGTATGCTCCCTCAGTCTCTAATAATTTTGTTTGACTTGAGAAACCCAGTTAACAGGAAAGGGCTGGCATAGAAAACTGAGGGAAGAATGAAAAGAAGAGCTTTTACTTTATAAACATTTTAAAGTAAATCTATTCTCTTGACTAAATAAATGTGACAGCTTATGCAAAGCATCAGGGACCAAAGTGAACTAAGAATTGTCTGTGTTTGACAGTCAAATAATTGTGCCGGATCCGAAGGTGCTACCAAAAGTAACATTTCCACTCCTAAGCTTACCCTGCACCTCCTTCCATGAGCAGTCCTGTTTAAGGAAGGAAATTCGCCCTATGGTATAAATTGTAGTAATAAATTTGCTCTTGTGGGGTGGTTTGGATTATAAGATTTAGCAAAAAAAACCCAGATGCAAGATGTAGAAAACTTACTGCTATGCGCATTTACTTTTGGCAAGAAGTGTTTTATTATGCACATGGCAAAATGAATTATAATACATGACCGCCTATGTCTTTATCCTGCACTCTTATTAATCTTATGCCTCTGCAGCCACTGTATGCGTGCTAGAGATTCGTAATGAGAGTCTGCAGCAGCTGAAATCATGAAGATTAACTGGGATATTAGTGTGAAATCAAACTGACGTTGATTAGTAACTGCCGTGTCTGGAGTAAGTGTGTAGCTGGCCTTGGAGAGAGCAGGAGGTTTGTTTGGTATTCTCCCAGAGTTACAATTGCCGGGATGCGTTTTTCAGTCCTATCAAGAGGCAAATGACTTCAGGAGACTTTGTCTTCAGGAAGCTTTGAGACAGAATACAGAGTTTAATTGATTTCTGCCCCATCGAAGTCTGGCCATTTGAATCAAGAAATTCAGTTGCATTTCACCAGGGCTAAATTTTGACTTGTTCTGTAAAGCTTGGCTTGCTGCTTTTAACAGCACTTTACAGTACTTTGTTCTCTCTCCAGAGTTTCTCAAAATGCTTCTGTTTGGGATGCAATGTGCACATAGTCTGCATTAAGGCAATATAGTCTATTTTAATCCCTAGATAGATATCACATGAATGATAATTTTGATGCTAAATAATGCCAGGCAGAGTGACTTTCTAAGCATATGAACAGACTAAATGAAAATTAAACCAAGAAAATATGAGGAGGAAACTAGGTGAAGCTGGCCGCCTTTTATACTTCATCTCTGGTGGGTTGTCAAAGAAAACAGATACTCATCTCCCAACAAGTGTCGCCTCCCAAAGTTTTAGACTTGGTATGCTTGGGCTACTCTCAAAATACCCAGCTGTGTCACACTTAACCAACTCCATAAGGGATGGAGCTACTAACAGTAAAGATTAGTATTAGCTCTTGCAAGTTACAGTTTAAGTCTGCAAAGCACCCAGTTTCTATCACTTTTCCAGGGATAGAGCATCCTGCAAAAGCTCTTAGTGCCTTCCAGAGTCTAGTTTTTCATGGAGAGTTAGAAACCAAAAGCCATCTCCAGTGCTGGAGTTAGACCTGAAAGCAGCCCAAACTGGCTCACTTCCTCCTGTAGAAGGGAAGGTGCGGGTACAGCAGGTAAACCAGTCTGCAAGCATTGAGTCCTGCACACTCTGAGCACCATATGCTGCACAGAGCTTCATGGAACAGTAAGAATAACATCTGTGGGTCCTGATTTGTAAGCCAAGAGCTCTCCGGCCAGAAATACTGTGCAATCACTATGGGGATGAAACAAATAAGATTACTTCACTGGCATGGGTCGGTGTACCAACAGCATATACTGTTAGGTTTCTTTTTGTAGAAGAAAGTTAATCCCCAGCTATTTGCAGTCTTTGGAAGGAGAAAAGGAGAATTAGATGTTGTACATTGTGTTGTTTTGTATTGCTTTTGTTTTAAGGCCAAAAGTGGCCATTATAATAATTTAATCAGATTTTCTGCATAAGTCAAGCCAAAGCCACTAATAGCTGCATCAAACTCACAGCTTCTGGTTGGGTTACATTCTAGAAAGACATCCAGAAAGAATGATGTGGTTTGGGAAATGGCTTACCATCTGGAAGTTGGGAGGACAATACAGACAACATGAATTAGGAGGAAATAGATTAACAAAATAGATTCTACTATTTTTTTTTAACTTAGAAACTTTGAAATGTATTTAGTTATACATAGGCAACTGATGGTTTTACAAATAGGCTGAGTCCTGCAATTATAAATCAAACAAGTTTTCTGAGAGCCATGGATCTAGGGAGGTCTGTTTTTCAGAGGTGCCTTTCAGGGGGATTGTGCCTGTGTGGTATTCTGACCTCTGATGGGGAATGAACACATGCTATTAACCATGGCAGGAACAGCAAAAGTACCGCTCCTCTACCCAGCTTCTTGTCTATCTATCTATCTATCTGTTCCCTATTAATACTTAAAGATATGAAGCATATGTACCTCCTACCTGCTTGGCTCTTTCCCAAAAATGACTGTATACCCTAAGCTGCTAGGGCAAGAAGTACTAAACGCACAGGTATTTGCATGCAGCTGCTCCTGCACATTCTCTCACACATACAGTGTGACAGACAGTAACTAGTGCAGTAACAAATGCTTGGTAGGATTAGCTCCAAGTATTCAGTGACTATGAGAAACTAGGTCAAAACTCAGGATTTATTTTTGTTTTAATTTCAGAGAATACATTTTTCTGGCTAGTTTTTGCACTTAAATAGGTGATGTATTTTCCCCTTCATTCCAGAACAACAAATGCTAAATTAGTCTTACTTGGTTAAAAATGAAGAAAAATTAAGAGCTGAGAGCCTCCTAACTCAAACTTCTACAGCTTTATGGAAAACACTAAAATAATGCACAAGCTGATAACAGTCCAGTTTAGGACAGAAAGTGAGAAAGCATTTAGTGTCCAACATGTTACAGATGGTTGTCTCAGAAGCATCTATTTTCACCTTTGGAAAAAGACTAGAGCTTTCATATTTCAAGTATTGAAAAAATTCAGAGGAGAGAGACATTGAAGAGCGTTACTGCCACAGTCCAGGTAAATCAGCATATTTGTTGATTTCTTGCTCAGGGATTCTGCTTGTAAACAGCTCACAGGAGCGGTTTTCTAGACCTTTCTGGGAGGTGAATCCCCTTTCTTGTTTAATGGATTCTAGGTTGATTGCAGTTGAACAGCCCTGCATTTCCAAGAGTGCTTTAATTTGTGAAGACCTCCAAGGACTCCACATAGCAGGAACATAGTATTTATGTCACCTGTAATAGGTTTCTTTTTAATGGTTCGGTCGTTCCCCAGAGAGGCCATTGATTATGTTTGAAGCTTGAGTCAACCCTAATGTTTTTGGCTGCTGAGTTAAAGAAATCATTGAGGGTACTGGTAAGCATCTCCCATATCTGCGGGTGGACAGAAAAATACCATTATCACTCTGACGGTGCAGCTCTGAAGCGACTGCTTTGCAGAAAAAGTCTTCTCTTTCTTCGCCATCTCATATAAGAGTACAAATAAGTGCATGGACCATAAAATGGAATTACGCACAGGGTTAGTAGTTTGTCATAGCGCGGTTATTGGAAAGGAAAAATTAGAATGAACTTGCCTTTTTGTTGGGTTTTTTGTTGCTATGTGTTAGTTTTAAGTCTCCAGTTAGAGGTTTTAATATTTTCTTGTAAAATGACTCATATTGTTTCATAACATTTAACTCCTAGTGTGAAAGATTCTTAATCTGGTGGGATGGCTGCTGAGCTGTGCTCTCCTTCCCTGCTATGGAGAAGGGGTTAAAGTCCTAGCGCCCATTCTCTAACAGTGGTCAAATTGCAGCTTGTCCCCTGAAGGCATTCTGAAAAATTGGTTATTCTGTTAATATCCTCAGCCCACATGATGTAAATACCCTAGACATTTTAATAAATTGATTCATCATTCTGCTGAGCAGCAGCTATTGTCTCCTAGAAATTTTTGATAGTGCAACCTGGGCATGTATTGAAATAAATTTTTATTGACATTATTTACACAATTGCTAGTGCAGGAATGGTCAGTGAAATACAGGCAAGCAACCTATTTTCAGCGCTCTCTGCCTAAGCACCAGCATGAGAGTCCTGGGATACAGGTATGTGTATATTGATAAATAAAAGATACAGAGGGAGCTCTTGCCCTAGCCCCCAATGCTCCTTGACTACTCACTGTATTCCTGGCTCTAGTTTGGACTGTTCTACTTAGCTCTGTTGCAGACAACAGTGTAATGCAATGGGTTCATCCTGCACAGGGTGAGTGGAAGTCAGAAAGTGCCCCTTTGCTTTGGGTCAGTCCACAATCAGGCTATATTTAGCTGTTTATTCATAGCCAGTGTCCCAAGAATTGACCCTGGGTTCTCCAGATGGACTCTAGGTAAGTATTAAGACGGAGTTAAATTCCCTGCTGATAGCTATAACTTCCCAAAACTAACTGGCACACAAACCAATGGTAGTAGAATAGCATTTAAAAAAAAACAAAACAAAACAAAACAGACAGTTCAGTTTCCAGTTTGGGGAAAAAAAAAAAATAGTTAGAATGTATATAAAAGTGCTGGTTGGTGACACCTCCTGAATTAATTGATTTTGTGATATCCATATCAAAAGTGTGTCCTGAATTATTAAGAAACTCACCTGATCAAATAACTTTTTTGCTTTTTGACTGAGGGCTTAAATAACTAGTTACGATACCCAAATTCAGTTTACAAGTGGCCAGAACTGTAGAACAGTACTAAATTTAAAATCTAAGCCTGTTTATCAGGATGTTTTTTAAACAGCTTTAAACAATAATAAATCCATAAAACTTTGTATTTTGTGAGCTTAGTATATTGCATATAATCCTAAGGTTGCATTCATCCATAATCTTTCAATAGTCAACTAGTATTTTCTTTAAATAGGTTTATAGGAAAGTAAGTACCTGGCAGTCACAAAGAATTTTGCTTTGAAGTGGGTTTTTTTTTTGCTGATCTGCTTCCCAGCAAGATACATCCTTTCTTATGACTCAACTTTATCATTGTTAACCTGTTAACTTCTGCAAAGTGAATATAGTGTGTACACAGCAGCTAAGTTTCGTTAGAACGTCAGGCAATGTAATATGCTTATATTTTTTTGCATAAATTTTTTTTTCAGGTTGAAAAGCAAGTCTAGGCAGGCTCAGATACTAGCCAAATTGTGGATCGTGAGCCTTGGATGCCAGCCAAACTGTGGACCATGAGCTATGGCCAAGGGCCAACCTACAGCAGATGGACATTGTTTATGGAGGTTGAGACACTAAGACTGGGAAAGTAGGTAGTGATATTTTGATCCATCAAACAGAATCTTCTCATTGAAGATGAAAATGAAGATGAAGATGAATGTGGTCCCTCATGGAGTGAGGGATCCTTCCTTGGGATATGGAGGATTCCACAAGCTCCTTGTGCACTGGTTGTTGGTATGCCCTGCTCTGGTAACCTCCATGCATGTGTAGCTGCAGCCTGGCTTGTGCATCCTAACCAGTAAACTGAAGCACAATGCTGCAAGGCTTCTCCCCACAGGGTTTCTGTGGAAGTTGGAAGGAAGGCTTTGCTCATTTAAGTTTGCTGGGTTGTAACATCAGAGAACAAGATGCAGTTTATGAATACCATGCAAATTATGTCATACAAAAGTAACTAGTAACCAGATGATTCACTGCAAATGCATTGGTAGTTTTCGTGTTTGTCTATTTTTTTTTCTGGTTGAGCTGAGAGAAGGTTTATTGTAGGAGTTTATTGTAGGAGTTATTATGTAAGAATTGCTCACATCCGAGAGATTTTGGATCATGTCTGCTCTTCCCAAGTTTGTGGCTTAGCACTGGAACAGAATATCAGACATTCCACCTCCTGAGAGCTGTTCATGTTTCTATTACTGTTCTCTTGTATTTGTGGCACACCCATTTGACACGTCATCTTTCTCTGTGGTTAGAGTGACAATGATCATTACTGGCTACAGATTCACTGGAGAATAGGAGGGATGGATTAAAGGGGGTTAAATTTTCTGTTTAACATTTCTCTGCTATACTGTTAGCAACATACACAATTCCTGCTAGAGATCTGCTTTCTCTTGCTCCTCACACCAGAGAAAGTGGGGTTATGCGTAGGAGTTTGTATCCTCACACAATTGGCAAACTCCCACTGTAGCTCCACCTCTCCCCTACTCATACACTGTCCTGGAAATCTCTAGTGCCAGGGGAGGGAGCAGCAATCTCATCTCATATCGTAGCTGCAGCTTCCTGCCCTCATCTTCCTCTGGTCAGTGCCACTTCAGGGGGTGGTATGTCACTTGACCAGTTGATGTGAGAGGAAAGCTTTTGGAAACCTGAGATTCCTAGAGAAGGACAGTGCAGCCTTGAGGAAGGAAAACGAGATTAAGGTCTCTCCAGTACTGTGGGTGCTGCTGATGTTACGTCCAGCAGCCCTGTGGTACAACCTGTGTGTCCAGTATGAGCCATTGTGATGGATGACTCTCTTCTTCATTACAGCGAATGGTGGACATCACGGTCATGGGTGACAGAGATTTATTGACAGCCCATAGTGGAGTTTTACTGGGGTTTATTTAAGAACTGTCAAGGTTCTTAAATAAACTTTTACCTTTTAAAAAATAAAACCAAAACCACACAAACTTGTAAAGATGTTACCCTTCTTGATTTTCTCTCTCACTCACGTGCTTCCCCTGTCAGCGTTACATTCAATGAGTTTCAACTTCCCTTCCCCATGGGGAGGTCACTCTTTATATGGGAAGGTTAGACAGAAGGTCATGGTGCTTCATGCTGTGACACCGCTTTCAGTTGCCAGTCTTGGGTGCTACTGGCCAACTCCCCTAGACCTCCCACAGCATTCATCTCAGCTCATTGATCTCTCAGATCTTTCACCATTTCCAAGATCTTACTCCAGTCAGGATTTTCACCTTCCTCTTTCCAGGCCCTCTCTCCTTCTCTCCAAGACTACTGTTTCTTTATGGCAACTCTTCTTTTTGAACTCCTTTCTGAAACCATAAATCCTTGATTGTCCCAATCTAAATAGTGTGTGTGAAGAAGCACAATGTCATCAGCCTCCTAATGGGTGGTTCTGACTTATGTCTCTTTCTTAACTGAAGGATTTGGGATGTACCACTTTTGTTTAGTCCAGATATTTTCAAAATCTATGACAGCCTGCACTTGTTGCAGCTAGCAAGTATAAGGCTTCTGCTGGAGAATTCAGAAGTTCCATTTTGGACATTCACCTACCTACCTACTCACTGACAAAAACTCAACTATCTGCTGCCTGTTAGCATTCACAATTTAAGGTATTTTTTTAGCCTATGAAAATTATTCACCCAGTCTTGTATCCAACCTTACTGCTTTGCCACTGAAGTAATTGTATGTGCAATGTTAATGAAGATGAGCAGAGAGAATGATGGAGAGATCACAGATTCTTCATTAATGTCACCCAGTTTGGCACATGTGCACTGCATCAAACCATGCAATGCCAGACAAGAACCGCAGAGATGTGCTTTTCTGCCACATCATGACTGAAGTGTCCTAGCTAGCATCTGTACTTTTTTGAGAGATGCTATTAAATGCAAATAATCCAAATAGGTAACTCTTCATTTAGTATCTACTATCCAGAGCCAGTTTTATTTTTTTACTTTCCATCCTTTGGGTTTCTCCTGTTGTCTTCTTGAGGATAGGAGCTTCTAATATTAGAAACTGGTTTCCTCGGTCACTTTGGTCAGACAGCTGCAGGCTGCTTAGTAGTACGTATTGTAGGATTGCTCAAGTGTTTTATTTCTGCCATGGAGAAATGTGTGGCATGAGTCAGAATTTTAATTGGAAAATTAATTTATTTCTTGCATATTCTGGGTGGGGTGGGGGTTGTTTGTTTGGGTTTTTTTACTCTGTTGGTGGAAAATGAGCTAGTTCCAGAAGTGATATTGTTGGTTGCAGGGCTTAGGCTGGGTCCTGGCAGCAGCTGCAGTGGAGGAAGTAATGCTTCTGAAGGACAAGGAGAAACCCACAGAATGAACCATATATAAAACCTTAGTTACTACTGTTGTAAGCCACTGATGTATTTAGTTGCTGAATCTGAAATTAAATGCGAGTGGCATATTACATGAAGAACAAAGTAGTACACCATTATCTCTTAACCATACTGGAAATTTACAGACAAACTATAGGGTTTTACGTGATGATGTGGTAAAACACAACTTCATTTTTAGATTATCCTGGAGACAGCTGATGCTGACTTACGTGTCACTGAGGTGGCTCAGCAACAATAACTTCTTCTAAATGCCAATTAAATTTGTTAGGCCAGAGATTGTCCGTTTTGCAGAGAGGGCTATTTTACAGTTTTTCTGTCTCCTAGTATGTAATTGGTCAGTATTACAAAGACCGGCAATGAATTTTCCATCTCTTATTAAAACAACTCCTCCTTTTTCATCCTCCATCCAGAACCCTATTGCTTTGGCTGCTTGCTCTGACCTTTTATATTGCTTCAGTTAGACAAGCTATGAAGATATATACCTAATTTCAACACTTCTGTATAAAATGCATTAAAAATTATTTCTGTGACTTCAGTATCAGCGTAGTAGTAAAGATCCTACAGGGAAATTAATGGAAAAGTTCCACTGTGCTCTGGACAGATGGTATGGGTGTACACAGGAAAAACAAATTCCTGTCCCTAGTTAGCACCTGCTGTACCCAAAGGATAATTGTTTCTTTGCAAGTAAGTGAAAGGAATTACTTTCTCTCGTTATAAACCATCTTTTTGAATTACATTTTTGTCCTCATCAACTCCCTTCAGAAAGCATGCAGGGTAAATAATCAGAATAGCAGCTTTGTACCATGTTCCTTGAAGATGTTCTTAGAATTAAGATGACACGTGGTGATTAGTGGTGATTAGTGTATAGATGAGACCATAGATATTCCACGGGCCTTCAAAATGTAGTTCAAAGCAAACTTGGACATTTTCTCAGTTCTGTCAAAGTCAGGACCAGCCATTAGAATTGCAGGATGCACTATTTTTAATGCAGGATGGCAGCAATTGCCTGATCCTTACCAGCAATTTGTTTTTTGAGAGTTCATGTTTCTAAGGCATTTTGAATACTTGTGCTCTGTAAGTGCTTAAAAAATTAAGAATAGCTGAAATTCAGAGCATAAGGTTCCTCAGCCTTGAATGGAACCAGATTGTGAATGTCCCTGTTTCTCAGACTCTCTGCATTGATTTCAGTGAAGTTTGGATCAATCTTTTCCAGACTGTTATGATTCAGCTGTTAATTCTATTCAGTAGTTTTAGACTAGACATCCTAGTCTACCTAGAGGTGACTCCTTCTGTGATAAACTGTATGTACGGGTGACTTAGAAAACAATCAGAGATTCCCTGAAGCTAGCGCAGTATGTTAGAGTGCTCTGTGCTTGATGCTACAGAGGTGGCCAAACTGCAAATTTCTTAACCATTTTTGAAGTCAGAGAACTTTTGAATTGGGAGCTTTATTCCAGAGGTGCACTTACTGCCAGGTGTTTTGATCCTCCTCACTTTTTTATCTGGAGGAGCCAGGTGGGGGGCTACCCTGAAGGCAGCAGTGACAACACAATAGATGTGATCTCTTACATTTCAGACTGTGCAGCTTGTTTTGGATGGTTTGAAACACTAGTCTTGGCTATATTGTACATTTAATGTAATTAAAGCATATAAGCCAAACATCTGTTCTGAAATTTTAAAGAAGAATGATAGATATTAGCCTTGTTTTAAAAACGGTAGCAATATCTCTTATCCAAAGAACAATTGTCTGATAGTTACGATGATAGTACTGAAAATTGTAGTAAGTCTCAGAATAAACTCTTGGAAGCCCTTGACCATGAATGTATTTGTTTTTCTGGGCAAGATCCGATATTTTAGCTCTTCAGTCTAGCATCACTAATAACTACTTTTGAGTGTGAGAAGGCTCACATTAAATATTATCCAGAAAAAGCTGGAGAAATTCAAAAGGTTCAGCAGGTTTAGCTGTAGGGGGTCCAAGTAATGTGAGTAAATGGAAATCAGAATTAAATGCTAATAAACAGGATAGCAGAAGGTTCTTATTTTAGCATGTTTTACACTTACTGAAAAGTTTGGGTAAGCGATCAACATAAAACTCTTGTTGAAGTACTGAGCCTCCGTTGCAACAGCAGCTGCTGTATTTGAATGGATTCCCAGGATGCACACCAGGCAGCCTAATTTTTGTCCAGTTTACATGGATTACCTCCTAATAGAAGCCAATTTTGTGGTATTCAAACTGCATTTCCAAGCACATCTCTGGCTGAATAGCTGCTTGTTGTGTGGGGAAACTAGTGCTTCATCAATGACTGTAAAGCTGCTCTGGACATTTCCTTCTCTCAGTTCAGAGCGCTTGCTGCTAAGTGGCAACAAGCAGCAGCAAAGAGAGCTTGAAAGTGTTTTAATTCCTTGAATACTTCATTGATTCTGCAGTGACACAAGCTACCAACCACCATGCATTGTTGTGGCCCTTTTCAGTTCATCCCTGGTTTTTGCACAAATGTTCAGATGAGAGGGGATGCTCCTTTCTCTCCATTGCTCTTACTAACAAGAAGCTGTGGATGCAACGCCTAAGGACACTTGGGTCTGGAGCTTTAATTCAAACTTGATATGAAATAAATTCCAAATTCCCTAAACAACCTTTTTCTGAAAGTGTTGCTACTGTGAGCCAGGGAGTAAAAATGGCTTATTATTTAGGACACTATCAGACCTGTCAGTTTACAGGTTTATCAACATCTGTTGAATATACGCTTCAATGCTACTGTACAAGAAAAAAAAATATTCCGATATTCTCTGTTTAATTTTGCTTGGTTGATTTCAGCCCTTGATGGTATCACAGAGCTGCTTCAGCTGAGAAGGGTAACATAGGATTCCCATTGAAAGTTTTATGGAAATCAGACTTTGGAGGCGTTTCCCCTGGTGAGATAAACATACCAGTTATACTGCTTTTGCAAAAACAACTTCGGTCTAACAGACCACTTTCTGTCCACTGAAGAAAGAGCGTCTTGGAGCTGCAGGTCCAGAGGAAGTGATAAACTGAGAAGGCAAGTTGGTCAGCAAAATAAACTGCTCTCCTGAACAGTGCTTTGATACTTAAGGAGGTCAGGGTGTGGGGAGGCCAGGACTGTGGGGAGGCCAGGGCAGGAGGGAGAAGAGAGCCGGAGGTTGAGAGGCATAAAGGGGAAGGCAACACCTTGACAAAGTGCAGGCTGAGGCATGATCTTGCTGAAACTGGCAGCTCTATGTACAAAGGACCTTATGTGCAGTTAGATCTCCTGCTGAGTGGAGAGGTCTATCTTCACCTGAGCAGTTTCTGAGCAATGAAAGCCTGGCATCTGTAGTAAGATATGAAGCACTTGCTCCACCTGTGCTTGACCACACAAGCAGGTTAGTGTATGGTCATTTATTTGTGAAACTGCTGCTTGACCAGACAGCAATGAATTATGACCAATAATATACATTTATTAGCCTTATTGTCTTTGCCAGGACTGGATTATTTGTTTCTGCTGCCAGGTCTGCAGACATCTTCCCAGCAGCTGAATGTCCCCAGTAACTTTGGCAAAATGGCAGATCCCCAGGTATTTTGTAGAAGAAACATAGTTTACTTTAAGTTTGCAGTGCTGACATTTTAAATGAGTATGGAACTTAAAAACACATTCAATGATTTTCCAGTCATGCCAGCTGTAAACACCAGACTGGTAGTGGGTTGATTTAGTGTTCCTGGTACCAGTCCCCAGCTCCAGTTTTTAAAATCAAGGGTTGTATTAAGAACCAAAAAAATTATTTTAGAAAACATGAGCAGATGTAATATTTTAGGACTGATTAAATTGAAAATGTACTGCAAAAACTGAATGGGTGGGAGATGGGAAAGTTTCTAAACAAAAGAGAATATAGGAAATACAGAAGTTCCCATACTTCAACCAATCTATAGATATTATTCTTCACAGAACAGAAGGAATCAATATTGGTACCAGCACTGTTTAATATCTTCATAAGTGATCTGGATGATGGGATCAAGTGTACCTTGATGAAGTTTGCTGATAATACCAAACAGTGAGGAAGTGGACACTTTGGAAGGTAGAGCTACCCTGCAGGAAGACCTGAATAGGCAGGAGGCATTGCCTACCAAGAACCTTATTAAGTTTAACAAGGCCAAGTGTAAGACCTTGCACCCGGAAAACCATAATCTAGGAGTGCAGGACAGGCTGAGATCTACCTGGCTTGGAAGCAACTCTGTGGAAAGGGACCTAGGGGTCCTGGTGGACAATAAGCTCAGTATGAGTGAACGGTGTTCTCCTGCAGCAAAGAAAACCAACAGGATGCTGGGTTGCACCAACAAGGGCATCACTAGCAGAGATAAAGAAGTCACTATCCCACTCTACTCAGCTCTTTTCAGGCCACAGCTGGGATACTGTGTTCAGTTTTGGTCCTCACTATCAAAAAAGGTATGGACAGGCTGGAGAGGGTCCAGAGAAGGGTCGCAAAGATGATCAAAGGACTTTCCATATGAGGAAAGGCTGAGAGAACTGAGTTTGTTCAGCCTTGAGAAAAGAAAACTTAGAGGAGACCTTATCATCATGTTCTAGTATTTAAAGGGTGACTACAGAGAAGACGGAGACTCTCTTTTTATAAGGAGTCACACGGAAAAGACGAGGGGTAATGGGTACAAGTTACTCCTAGGGAGATTCCAATTAGACACAAAAGGAAAAATTTTCACAATGAGAACAATTAGCTACTGGAGTAATCTCCCTAGGGAAGTGGTGGATTCCTCGACACTGGACACTTTTAAGATTCAGCTGCACAGAGTGGTGGGCCATATTGTCTAGACTGTGTTTCTCCCAGGAAAGATTGGACCAGATGATCCTTGAGATCACTTCCAGTCTGGTATCCTGTGATTCTATGATTCTTAATCTGCTTTTAACAATCTCTTGTTATGGGTTTAGACTTAATATTTTGATTTCCTTTTGAGACCCTATTCCCAGTTTGAACTGCTTCAAAGCTGTACTCAAATCAAAGAAGAGCACAAAATGCACTTTACTTTGTACACAAGCATTCTTCTCTTTGGTTAATCATTTCAGTGTGAGGGGAGTGGCTGGTTTGGTTTACTTTTGTGAAAGCAGTACCCATGAAAACACAAGACGTAACTATTTAGGACTCCAGTATAGCGATCAAAGCACTTGGACTTTAGCTTTAGCTGTAGCTCACTATGGGTAAAGAAATCAACATTCAGTTTCTCTGCCTTGGTTGCTTATTTCCAAAAAAGGAATATTAGTAGTTCCTGTCTCACAGAGAAGCACCAATTACTTAGTTGCACAATAGTTTAGGGTACCCACATAGCTTAACCATGGGAATGGCAAAAGTACCATTGACTCTAGGCTAGAGTTAACACTGAGAGTAGTCAGAGGCTTCTATTTCAGTGCTTTTGGGCTCTGACCCTGCTCTATGTTAGAATATATTGCATGGTGCTGCACCCAGCCTAATCCTTTTCTGGGACTAAAATAACTGTGAAGATGCTACAGACCATGTCTGGGTTGTATGTAATTAGATGCTGGCTTGGAAAGAAAATATTGCATTTCTCCTTCCAGAGAGTCCTCAGTTGTAGGACCAGAGAAGTAGATCTGCTCATACTCAGGCTGAAATTACAGAGGACTTTTGTTAGAAAAGGAATCTTGTCTTCTCTGTGGTGGCTGGGAAAGGGAGTGGGAGCTCTCTATGATCAGAGCTGTTCTTCTCAACCATCTGGCAGAGGTGGTGACGAAGACAAAAATATCTAGGAAGAACAATGAAGAGGAGACTGAGCCTGAAAGGTGGGCCTTCACATGACGAGATGAAGCAGAGGAAAAGGACAATTGAGACTGACTGTCAAGAAACAGATTCCAAAGAGAAATTGTGGAAATACTTCTTGCTTGAGTGATTTAATGACAGAGCGTGCTGCTGCCTGTTTTGTGGAGGCAGGAAATTGGTGTCTGTCTATGGAGGTGAGTCATTGATGGTTGATTTGCTCAACAATGTTTCATTAGAGTGTGCCTAAAAAGAAATAATTGTAGGTTTTATATAGCTTGTATCTTTTCCTCCTAAAGATGTAATTTCAGAAATGCCCAGAGTCTAGGGTGCATTGGGAATAAGGATTACTTTAAATGTCTATTTCACATTAATATTTGTATAGATATTCTGAACGTCATGGAAGCCATATGGTGCCAGACGCAGAATCTCTAACTGGGCACTTGCTCACCTCTACACACCTATATCCCCTAACCTTACTTACATGAACAGTAGAGCAGATTTGAGAGGAGGAGTGGAGGATTCTGCTCTTTCTGGCCTAGTGTGACTACTTTCTCCTTCTGCATGGTGGCTACTGGTTCTTTCTTGTCCCCGCTCAGATGGATCCTTTAGCATCACCCTGGGGATGGTGTGAGGTGTATTTACCACACAGGCATAAAACCACAGAGAATTTTCCTTCTTTGACTTGAGCTGTTGAGGCATGAGGGAATTGCTGGAGGACATTTAGCTCTGTGTTTTACTCCTAGTGTTTTTATAACAACTTTAGAATGACCCAGTGTCAGGACACAGAGGGACAGCAGTTATTCTATATCCTCTGGGCTGCAAGATTAGTGTTGAATTAACAAAGTTTGGCTTTGTGCATAACTACATATAGCAATTACATTATTCTAGCTCTCTATGATTCCTCCATCTGTTGTAACAGCCATAGCTTATAAATAAATAAATAAAGGGCTTAAATTGCTGTGAAACTCTTCTTTGATACAGAGACAGCGTTGGAAAGCTTGTGTAAAATGCTGCTATTTTGTTTTTGTTTTTGTTTTTGTTTTTTTCAAAGCAGAGCGTACCTGACTCCCCAGCAATTCCTTTTTCCACAGTTTTTCAAAGATATCACAGACACAACGGTACTTTAATCCTCATGATAATGACCTATAGGAAAAATCTGGCTGAATTATATTAGCTTTCTTTTGTTGGGGAGGAGCATAAACTTTTCCCAATATTCTCTTTCTAATCATTTACTTGTGTGTGTGTCTGTATGTATAAATTCATAATTGTATATATTTATGTATTCATATACTTGAACATATAAATATTATATGGATGTAAAATTGCTATGCAAAGCACTTAAATGTCAATATTACTCAGCAATGCTGTCTTGTTTCTCTGTCTTTCAGTTATGTAGTTCTGTAATGTTTTATCCCCACAGTCTGCCTTCTGAATGGGAGTCCATTGGGATCCACTTAGTTCACTTATTTGTAGTTATCTCTTTTGACATTCGTAATATAGTCTCCAAACACCAGAGCGGTGTAATCAAATGGTAGAACTGCAGATCGTTACTGGTCAGAAGCCAGACCACATTTCAGGGAAATTCATCACAGCTGAAAAGGTAAAGGAGGGCTGGCCCAATCCACAGTTGGATGGTAAAACCTCCAAGGAACAGCCAGGTGTTGAGGAAAGTGGTGTTGATGGTTTGTCATGTGTCTTTCTATGCTCAGAGTTGCTGCAGCTCAGTGTGCTAGAGATGTTGCTTCTTAGTAAACATTAAACTGTTTTTTTTTTCTGACATTGACAGCTGACTGTGTAATTCCAGCTGCAGCAGTTTTTGGTTAGCTGAAGACAAGCCACAGCCAAAGCCCTCAAAGCAAAGCAAATAGAAATATGTCTTTTGTAACAGGCGGTATCCATACTGTCCATAAAATGCTAAGATGTTCGGGTCCTTCCTTAATGTTAAGGAGGCAGAATGGGGAAAACAAAGCTACAGCAGTTATATAGATGCAACCATGATACTGATTTCTCAGGGTAGTTATTTGCAGCCTGTACTCTAGCCAGACTCTGAGCAGATACTTCCATTGGGTCTCTGTGAATTGTATATGTGCTTTGCACCATCTAAATTCACCACCTAGTCCCTGCTGTTATCCTCATCTACTCTCTAGCATTTATCATGCTTCACTGAAACAGCCTGACAAAAGCAAGGAAAGATATTTGTATGTATGAGTGTTTTGATAGCAAAAGATTGATGAGCCTGACTTCTTATTTTGTAGATGTGTGGCAACCCTTCATTTCACTGGGTTTGTCACTGTTTCTTAGCTCTCCAGAGAACTTTGTTGACTGTCTCATTAGATCATTTTCTTAGCAGAAGTACTTTCTGGGCTCTTCATACTGTAGAAACCATGGAGTAAAATGTACCTGTTGAAAGAATGGGAAATAGTAGACTGCAGAGGTGCAGCACAAATTGTGTATGCGAAAAGGAAAAGCCTGGCAAGGCAGCTAGCTTTTTTGAGGTTGCCAAGAGAAAAAGGCAGGCTGTGATTCGACTGATTATCTACACTCCTCATCTCAATTACTAGCCCTCTGCTTTTGGGATCAGACCAGGAAACAATCTCTACAATAATTCCCCACAACGAGGTGAGTGTTGCCTCCAGCAGCAGAGCACCAGTGAAGGAAGCTTCATCCATTTTCTTCACTGGCTTTTCCTATTCACACACTGACTAGACATGACCTCAGTTGCCATTTGGAAATTGGTAAGATGACAACTCACAGTGGCCTTTGGCTGTCATGAAGTCCTTCCCACCACTCTCAAAGTCAGTCTGATGTGGACACTTTGCTCATTTCTCTGTTTCTGCCTCTGTGGTCAGAGCAAATGTTTCTCCTTCTGACGCCCTCTAAGTACGTAAAGTCCACTCAGTTCTCAAAGCAGAATTGAACCAGCTTAGTTGTTCAGAGATGTATTTTGTAGCTTGATTTTTTTTGCTTTATCTTCTATTTGCGTGTTCTTATTTTAAATAGCAAGAGGCCATGACAAGCTTAAGTTATGGCCTACTGCTCAGTTGGAATTATCTCAGATTATTTTTTCTGCTGCCCTTACTGTGGAGGTCAGGATAGATTGATCTTGTTGGTGGCAACTTAAGATAACTGATTCTTGTTCCCAGCTGCAGAACAAATTATCTTTGTGACCCCCATATCCTCTTAATTGGTCTTTGAAATGTGCATAGGGGTAATTCTCTTATCTATCTCATCATACAGTGACTGGCTCTGTGACATTTGCTGTATTCCTAGAAAAAGTAGGTGCCTTGCTCTTATTCTTAATATGTATTATAATGCAGATTGTCAATCTTCTATAAATTGATTACATCCAGCCAAAAAGCTATGGTGAAATTGTCTATAGTGCCTTTGTCAACAACTACTAATCTGGCATGCCACCATGCTCTGAAACTCTGACTATACCTCATCGCTCTGAAGACCTCTAGCTTGCAGAAATTCTCCACTGCCAGGTGTGTGTGGAGCTATGGAGCAAGAAATTCTATCCAGGGAAAAGGGTTTGCAGTCATGAAGTTGAGTCTTAGGAACAATAGTAGGAAAGGCAACAAAAGGTAAATGGAATTAAATACTGAGCATTTATTTGCTCCACATGTAAATACTACTGACAGTAGATTGTTCTATTTTTTTCCCCAAACACTGGGGACGATGCCCTGCTGGTAACAATCCCTTGAAGTACGTTGCATCACTCATGCATCCAGCCTTACTTGTGGTCTGGATCCACAGGGTGCCATTTATCTCTGATTTGTTTGTAGTTTGGGCTCCATTCCTTTGTGGCTTGGCCTGTGAATTCCCTATCTAAGTCCCTCCTGCTGAAGTTGTATGCCTATTTAGAAAGGAGTGCAAGCTGCATGGAGAGTAACAGAGGGCTCTGAAACTGTATTTCCCTTGGTAGGGTGGTAAAGGGATCAAAATTCACATTAAAAAAAAAAAAAAAGAAAAGAAAGAATAAGCGTTGCTAATGTCTGTCAAAGAACTCTTGGAGGTAGTTACGTTTTCTTGTTCTGTGAAGAGGATGCGGATCTCAGACATGTACCTGTATTCAGCATCACCTCTGGGCTACCAGACATGAACTTCCTCACTTGGCTACAGGGAATTTTGGATTGCAAAAAGCCTTATTTCTGGTTTGAATTTCGTCCTCAAGCTTCCTCTCCCCAGCTTTAACATAGTAGCATATAGGTGTTTAACTTTAAGGCAACCTTGCAGGACCTTACTTGGTGTACTTTTAAATGAACTATTTCTTTCACATCTTGTAATTTTTTTTTCTTTTGGGATGCGATTCCCTCATCCCATTTCCTCCCCTGCTTAACTTTCACATGTTCAGAGTGTTTTGAGTGTAAAGGCCTGTTCCCTACATAAGATGTTGAAAACTTTTCTAGCCTGTTACAGGACCATCTGCTGTATAGAGCTTATATATTAGAATTTTGGATACTAAGAAAAATATAATTTTCACTTCCTTCTTGGAAGATAACAACCTTCCTTATTCCTAGCAGGGGATGTGTGAATCTGCTGTAATGTTCTGCACTCTCGGTTGACAAATTGATGTCACTGGGCTTTGGATTACTTAATCACAGAGGGAACTGTCTGCTGGGCACCCCAGAATTTGCCAACATTGTCGAGGGGAGCATTGGTCTGTAAGGTTTTGATGGTTGGCCACCTCCTCAGGTGTCAGGAATGCCGTGCCACTAGGTGGTAGTGCTGCCCAGACCTACCGACCTGTGGGGACAGCCACTGACAGGGGGTTCCTAGAAAAAAAAAGTGACAATTTTAAATTCATGAACATTTTTTCAGCTGTAAATTGATCTGAGAAAGTCAAGTAATGTGATCTTGTCTTCTCTTTTCTTCAACTGTGGAAATGAGTCCATGTGAAAAACACTTAAAGGTGTACTTGGAGGGGTCCATAAACTTTGCACCACTATTTTAAATTTGTACGTATACTTTTTTCAAACTGATTGTATTCTTTTTAATACACCACCAATACACTGTGCCTCAGAAAGATACTTTACATTTTGAAAAATATGTGACATTTGGAAGTTATATTCTGAATCTTCAAAATGCGTAACTAGTCAAATATAGGTGGATGTATCTGTAAGATTTTTTCTCAGGTAACATAATTTAAGAAACAAATTACACAGAATATTATTGTGTCCCTCAATTTTATTTTATAACTTGTTCTAAGTTATTAATATATCCAGGAGCTACACTGGCATGTATTCAAATATTTGTTCAGGGAATCTAAATGAACTATCTAAAGTGAAGAATGATCTTTACTCTCTTTCCATTTTCTCCAATAGGCTATTTCACATATTTCAGATTACATAAAATGGAAAATTTATCTTATTTCAGGTTGCTTTATTGACTTCTTTGGGTGCATACCAGAGAGAGATTGTTCCAATGTATTCTTTTCTGAGTACCAGCTCTGAAAGTGGTCAGCAAAAGAGCATGTGGGAATGTGCATGGGGTTTTATACATTTTTTAAACATTAATCTTGCAGGGGGAAAGGACAACTCTACTTTGTTTAGCTTTTTTTTTTTTTTTCGCAAAAAATGAATGCACTTTCAGGCCTGAGACTGTTTATCAAGAAGTGTCAGTTTTCTTTTCCCCTTTCTAGGCGCTGCCAAGAACACTTGACTGTTCCCTTCTCCATCCCCTCTGCATTCATTCCACCCATGCAGTGCTCCATTATCTCTTTTTACTAATAATATATACAGTGAAACTTGTTTTCTTGATCTACTCTGATATCCTATTCTCTGAAGAGAGCAAGATTTGAATTTATATGGTCTGCTAAGCTCCACTGCATTGCATTCACCTGCAAAGGTTGCAAGCAGGCTGTTTAGCCGCAGTTTTCCTCCTTGTGGTTCATTCTTCCCTCTGGTTCCATCTGTTGTTTCCTAGAAGGCAACTCCATGACCCAAAGACAGCGAGGGAGTCCTCTGGGGCAGCCAGCAATGCCACTGCAGCTGAGGTCCCAAAGGGAAAGCCGTTTTAGGTTGTTCCCACAGTCCAGCAATAATGCTTTTTCTTGACCAATTATTTTCTTCAGGGCTTGCCTTTTCTGCTTTCCTTCTAAAGTGTTTTTCTTAAAATTGGGAACTGATCTGTTGACCCTAGTCCCTCCATCATGGTAGTTTAATCTCTCTGAGCTATTTTGTGCTGCTCTAGCAGTGCAAAATAATCTTCAGAGTTGCACAAACAGCTAGCGGAGAAAGGAGTTGGTTAAGTTATGAGTATGGAAATTTTCTGACCTGGACTTCAAACTCTGCTTAGTTTACACGTTTGCTGACATGTGAATCCAGATATCAATACTGCTCAACCTGGATCTTGCTAGAGAATTTAGATCTGAAAAGGATCCAAATTTGAAGGATGTTCAGACCTAGCGTTTTGGATCCACTCATGGGAGATACACGTTCCAGCTGTAACATTTGAAACTTTGTTTATTTTCCAATTACTTTCCACAATTCTGAACTGTTCTGTGACAATAATAAAATTCCAGTAAAGGGACAGTGGAACAGAAACATCATCAGCTGTTTCTTTAGCCACTTTGCTACCAGATAGACATGAGCATGCTTGGTACATAATCCTTGCATTGGTAGAAAGCTGAAACTTGCACCAACCCATCAAAGCATGCATTGACCAATAACATGTTTCTGGCCAAATTCTATGTGTTCAGCACTCTGAGCCTCCCTGGAGTTACACCAAGGAGAATGCTGACTCTGGAGAGTCTGTTCATTGTTATTCTGAAGTTCAAATGAGAAAGCAAGCTGATTATGTCAGCATCATCTTCAAGCCATAATTCTTCTTGGTGCTTCTTTTAGAAAATATTCAAGATGACAAGAATTCTTGTAAATTCTATTTAATCATACATCAAAGTATTGGCCATACTATTCTACTATTTTAAATGATGCAACCATTTTCTATGAGAAAAGTTCTGGAAAGAAACTTCCAAGTTCACAAAGATCCTTCTGGATGCATACCTTAAGTTCAGAATTTTCTACTTTTCTTTTTTGCTGTTGTTATTTGAATGGTATTACAAAACTAAATTTGTCTAGAAATGTATCTGGCAAACTAGACTTTTCATAAATAAGAGCAAAGATTGAAATTCTAAATATTTCTCACTCTTCCAGTTATAATCTACCATTTCTCTTTGATCTAGTTCTTATCTTTGCTGAGTGGCTCTTATCAATACCTCTAACGTGGCACTAAACACATTTCACATATGTATCTCAAATGACGCCATATGTCATTTGCCCCTGTGGTGGGTTGACCCTGACTGGACACCAGGTGCCCACCAAGTTGCTCAGTCACTCCCCTCCTCAGCTGGACAGGGGAAAGAAAATATAAGGAAAGACTCGTGGGTCGAGATAAGGACAGGGAGAGATCCTTCACCAATTACCATCACAGGCAAAACAGACTCGACTCAGGGAAAAATTAATTTAATTTATTACCAATCAAATCAGAGTAGGATAATGAGAAATAAAAACAAATCTCAAAACCACCTTCCCCCTACCTCTCCCATCTTCCCGGTCTTAACTTACTCCCAAATTCTCTACCTTTTCCCAGTGGCACAGGCAGACGGGGAATGGGGGTTGTAATCAGTTCATCACGTTGTCTTTGCCGATCCTTCCTCCTCAGGGGAGGACTCCTTACACTTTTCTCCTGCTTCAGCGTAGGGTCCCTCCCACGAGCTACAGTCCTTTGTGAACTGCTCCAGCATGGGGTTGTTTTTCCACAGGGTGCAGTCCCTCAGGAACCGGCTGCCCCACTGCTGGCCCTCCATGGGCCACAGCCTCCTTCAGGCATCCACCTGCCCTGTTGTGGGTCCTCCATGGGTTGCAGGTGGATCTCTGCTCCTCCGTGGGCCTCCATGGGCTGCAGAGGGACAGCCTGCTTTACCATGGGCTCCACCACAGGCTGCAGAGGAATCTCTGCTCTTGCACCTGGAGCACCTCCTCCCCCTCCTTCTTCACTGACCTTGGTGCCTGCAGAGTTGTTCCTCTCACATATTCTCACTCTTCTCTCCAGCTACTGTTTCTTGGGGAGTTTTTCTCCCCTTCTTAAATATGTTATCACAGAAGTGCTACCACTGTCACTGACAGGCTCAGCCTTGGCTAGTAGCAGGTCCATCTTGGAGCCGGCTGGCATTGGCTCTGTTGGACACAGGGGAAGCTTCCAGCAGCTTCTCACAGAAGCCACCCCTGTAGCCCTCCCACTACCAAAACCTTTCAATACAAACCCAATACAGCCCCATTTACAAATAAAAACCAAGCTCAGAAAGCTGAAGTGATTTTACCAAATTCACACAGAAGGTGCGGGCTACAGGAGTCTTGCCTGGAGAGTGTCCAGAATCTGTACACCACAATGTATTGGATTTTGTCTTTTTTCCCCCAAAGTTTAGTTATTCTTTATTAGCAATATAAACTTTTCACTATATTTTCACATTTATAATAGATTAGATACATGGGGATGGTGGAAACAATGTCTATGACATAGCTTCATGTGGAGTTCAAAGGGTTATGAAAGCAATAGCTGACCTCGAAGAGTAAGAGGAGGGTACTGTTTATCTTTCTTTTATTGTCTAGTAAAATTTTTGAGGCCTTGTGTACCAAAAAGAGCTGCCAGGGTAACTACAACACAGACACATTTACCATTTACCTTCACCTCTGGTGACCTGGCTCTGTGGTTGAGAAGCATGGCAGCAGACCATAATGTCTCCTCTTATGGTCTCCTCACCCAGATAATCTGGACGTTCGCGAGCAGTCTCTCTTCAGTGTAGGATAACCGTTTTTCATAATGTAGAGAGTATGTTTCAGATAAACAGTAGAAGATGTCAGAGGATGTGACTGAGGTGTACTTGAACCAAGCAAGTCAACTCCACTAACAAATTAAGGCTCAGCAATCCTGATGGGATTGATAAGCATTACTATCTTTTCTCTTCCAATGAGCAGTCAGAGCCTGATGCCAATGTAGACGGAAGTTTTGTAGCAGAGCCCAAAGCAGACTCCTGATCTTTCAATTCCTAGATATATTTCTTAATATTTCTTAGTGGGTTTAGACGAACTTGAAAAAAAGATTCATTCCCTTCTGCTGAGAAACTGTCCCTGTAAACTATCACTGGAGTAGTTCATAGTTCTAGTAGTACTAGATCATTTTAGGTATGTAAATTGAAAAAAGAAACATCAGTCATTCCTTAGGGCAGGGGGAAGTCACCACTCTGCTCTCTATTATGATTTCTCAGACTGATAAACCTGCGGATCCAACTCAGCATTGTCAGCTAGGACAGAAAAATGATAACAGCTTTTAAGTGTATTTTCTGTTCCCTATGTGCAGCGTCATGTCTGGGAGAAGATTTTTCTTAGGGCAAACATCCACTGAGGACAGGAAAAGAATTGTGATCTCAATGAGAAAGGTACAAAACTTGGTTTCAATATGCTATATTTAAAAATTCTCTTGGCTTGCCCTCCTCTCATCACCAGTTAAGTATTTTTTTCCAAAATGTTAAAGAATTTTGTTTGAATATGAAATCATGTTAAGCATTATACAAGGTGATCTTTTCAGGGTGGTTAACTGACTTCCTATGGACAAGGAATAATTGTTAGAGGAGAAGCAGCAAAGCTAGTGACTGGAGACAATAGGGTTTATGTGCTTTTGGCTTTCTTATTTACCAGAAACCACTGACATTAGAAGTAAGAATACAATTTGTCTTCTCTGTCTAGTCAATCCTTTTCCTTTCAACATGTAGTGCTAAGAAGCGGCTAATTATGGAGCTATCCTTTACTGCAGCCCTTTCTAAGATAAATTCTCCTTATTGTAAGTGAGAATAAGGAAATATCCTTCCTTAATGCAGTGATGCAAGTTGGTGCACGCTGCCATCACAGGAAAATTCTCCAGAAGGGAAGTAACAAGCAACAAGGAGATTGTCTTTTAGACTTCTCTTCTGCATAGAGGCCAAAATTTGAGGTGTGCCAAGTATTACTGCTCTAATCCTGTCTAGTGTTAGCTATTTGCTCAACACTGGATGGAATATAGGCAAGAGAAAGTAAATCTCTCGGTGCCAAAGAACTTGATTTAAGTAACATACTTTGAACTCTTCTGGTAAGTGTCTTGGAAAGAATGGTTGTTGACTTGGCAAGAAGGTGATTTTTTTACTGAATTGGAAGGGAGAAGATGCCTACACAGAAGGGTAGGGAAAGAAAATACACAGGCCTTAAATGGTGTTATTAGTTTAGTTAGAGGAGTGCAAGACAGGTTAATGGACCCAAGATGGCATCAGACTTTGGGGAAAAGCACCTCAGAGTGATTTGCCAAAGCCTTTGAAGTCAATACTGGCAATTTGTGTTGTTATCCCTATTGGAAAGGTTATAAATGAATTTTCAAAAGGGATTAGATTGGTCTGAAGGAATGACTGAGCATGTAATTTTTTAGTTTATGCTTTACTGAGTATGGAAGTAGGCAGAAAGAATATACCACTACAGGGTTTAGAGTGAAAAATGGAGATGACTACAGCATGGACCTGTTTTCAGATGTTTGAGCAGGGAGGAACAACTAGGAGAAGATTTGTAACAAAACATTTTGACAATTTAATGCATCCAAAACCAGTCAAAAAAACTCTCCCAATATCTAACTGTAGTATTGTCAATGTTCATGAATATTTTTAACCAACAAAATTAGAGAAAACTATTAGTTGCTTTTGAATAAGCACCTTGATGTAGATTAATCATTCTGATAGGAAGAATACCCTCTTCTCTTTCAATTTATTCAGTCCAGAGGAAGGAAGCATTGTTTTTTGATAGGAGATTTCCTTGATTTTTATTCTCTTTTTTAATCCCAGGGGTCATCCAAGGGTCTTCAGATGGCTACTGCTCTCTTTTCCATGGCAGGATCTCTGGGTGAGAGGGACGATACAGGCAAATATTTAAACTTCTTCATATAATTACAAGATAACCTAGGTTGGAAGGGACTTTATGGATGTTACCTAGTCTACTTTCCACTCAGGGGAGAATGAGCCAACATCATGTTCCAGAAAAGGGTATTCCTTTTCCTCTCTTGTTCTACAACAAGCTACACTTTCTTTAAAGAATGCGTTACCCACGTAAAAGAAAGAAACTAGTTAAAAATGCTTTTACCAGCTAGTACTTATGTGTCTGTGTATTTAAGTTATGCAATACCATCACTTTGTTTGGTAAGTAGTGATGACATACAGAAGTCAAGATTTATTTTCAAGATGTGAAACAAGATCTCTTCTTGAACTGAATCTCCACATTTTAGTGTGTTCTGTAAATGTTAGTCATTACCATACCCACACAGTAGTCTAACATAAGTTTTAAAAAAGCCTTGAGATGGTCTCAATAATCATCGTGGCAATTTTATTGTGTGATTTCATGCCTACTTATGTCATCTTTTTCTCTCTTTGCAGTCACAAGAGTCAAAACCTGTGGCAATAAAAGGTTCATCTTTAAGTATTTTTTTGATCCAGGACATGAGGCCTCAAGAAAATGTGTCTGTCATGGGAGTGATATGAAGCTGGGCTCACAAGAACTGTAGTGACAGCTTTTACAAATCACTGCCTGTCCCTTAACAGAATAAAGTCAATAATTCTTTTAAGACAGTTGGGCAATTAGATAGACTTTGTCATGCCTGGTCTGATGTGGATTCACTGTGGCTTTCAGATTAGATGATTGATGTTCATTTTTAATCTTACTGCCTACTGTCTCCAAGATGTGGACTTTGGCCTCCCAGTATGCCAGGAGTAGTACAGATATTTAACATGATATACCATAGAAATATGAAAAGGGATTTGGGGGTCAATAAACTGTTATCCTTTGCATCCAGTTAAGGGAACAGAAGTGTAAGGGTAAAGATTCAGATCCCAAAGTTCCTGAAAACATACCAGGAATTATTTTCTTTAACTTCAGTAAACTATGAAACAAGTCTTACCTAACTTGCTGAGGATGAAAAGGAGGAAGTCTGAGGCAGTGTGAAAACTGAACTCAGTCTTGGTGCAGGTCCTGCTTAAGACCTGCATAGCTTAGAATTGCTATGCATTCTAGTCCTGTCCTGATGTATTTGAAAAGAAAAAGCCAATTCAGAAAAGCGCCTCTCAACAGTCTTACTGATACATTCACCAGTCTTTGGGAGTTTCTGAAAACTTTGCCTGACTGCTACTGAAGTCTGCCATTAGTACACATTTACTTCATGTAAACAGAAACAGCTTATTTCCTTCTTGGAACTTCACAGCCACAATAATTGCATGTTGAAAATACCGTACTTTTTCTGGTTTTTGTGTTCAAAGTTCAGACTGGGTCACACAAGCAACTGGATGAAATCCATGAAGAACCATGTGTGAAAAGTGCATAGCCTTTCTGCCTCTAAGTTGAAAAGCATGCTGTGGCTGTAAATCAAGCTCAGATGATAGATTAAGATACATCATCTGCAGCTGGAGTTGTTGGTCAGACGAGCAGCATGTCCAAGAACATGTCTCTTCAAGCCACATGAAAGCGCTGCAATGATGCAGATCTGAGGCCTGGAAACCCCAACGAGGTGGTGTGTTGCTTCTCAGAAAGCATTTGTATTAGAGACTTTTCTTAGTTACCTGTAGTTATCTGAAATCTCTTTCTGGAGGCTGAGGGAGCCTCAGGGTGCAGTTCCACCTCTTCCTCAGTGACTAGTGACGTGGGGTGCCCAGCCTCAGCCTCAGCCATGTTAACACAAGGCAGCATCACATAATCTGATGAGAGTAACAGAGAGATCAGCAACTAATCCCCCCTGGACCCTCAAGTAAGCGCAGAGCGAGACAGAGCCCTAAGGATCTCTGTGCCATTTAAATGGGAAAAAGACATTCAAATACGTGAATGGGTGTAAATGAGCTCTGGACAATAGACATTTTCTGACTTGAGACCGTGGCTAGATAGGCAGAAGGAACAACTCATGGAACCCAAATCACATGGCACGTTTCCATCCAAAATATACTGACTGCTTTGGGAATGTAGGTACTGAACTACACATTGCTTTTTCCTCCTAGTCACTGCAAGAATACTATGAGCTGTCAGTGCATTATATTGGCTTGGACCTCTGTATTTCATTCAGCCTTCCTGTAAGTTAAGTTAAGATTCAACAAATCTCCACAGCCTCCTTTACCTTAAAGGCATTGTTTCAGTATATTAAGAAAGAACCTACCAACCAACCACAGGTACCTTAATCCCCAGCCTCTTAAAAGAGAAAAATAATTTTAAAAATATTTAAAATATTTTTTTTTCCTTGACATGATAATTATTGTTTTATTTACTCATCCCTGAATATGGAAAACTGATTAGACCAGAAGCTACTAACCTCAAACTACTCACATGATCTGTGAGATCATTATATGCTCTGTGCAACTATCTTAATAAAGCAACTTGTTTTAACAAAGGTTTATGGGAGTTCATGAGAATGTCTGAGAATAAGAGGCCTACTGAGCAAAAGTTAACAAAAGAAAACTACAGAGTATAACACATTGTGTATGAGCTCACAAAAAAAGTTGGAATGGCTCTCCCCAGAAATATTTTGCCTTGAACATATTTGTGAGAAACAGCTGTCTTAAGCAGATATTTAAATATTTTCACTGAGCTCATCATAGCAATATCTAAATTAGAGTGTGGTGGGGATCATTTTCATAAAAGTTTTCTAAAAGTTTCAATTAAAAAAAAAAACCTCACAAACCCAAAACCAAATGCACCCCAAAACTTTTTATGTAAATCAAAATTTTTCAGATTTTTCCTTGAAGAGGACAAAGACATTAAAATAGCCCAGAAAAAATAGGTCGTGCAAACTCTGGACCAACATGTGTGGCAAAACATCCTGCCTATCATGTTACAGATGCGTTCAGTACATTCTGGTTTTCCATATGCAGCTATCTCTAAAATCTCAAGAAAAGCTCAAGGGCTACAAAGGTAAATTCAACACTGTGATCTTTCAGTCTCCAGCTCTCTTTTTTACTGACATTTGTTTGCAAAAATTGGAGTGCTGATAGGTTTTATTGGGGAAATTGCCTGAAATCAGGCTGGTAACTAGCTGCTTCAGAATGATCACAAACCTAGGCCAGAAGTGAGGACCTGATGGCCTGCTACCAAATCATACCATTTCATACATTCCTTCTTTACCTCCCTACAGTAATAATTATTTCAAAAGAATCTCAGATTAAACCTCAGATAATGGCTCATCACTATGTATAAATCACAGAATCATAGAATCATAGAATCATAGAATGGTTTGGGGACCTTTAAAAGTCATCTAGTCCGACCCCTCTGCAAGGAGCAGGGACATCTCCAACTAGATCAGGTTGCT
>JAAGAY010144970.1:0-33224 GCA_011801015.1 Ardeotis arabs | reverse complement strand
TGAATTGCACTTCCTAAATAAGCATTTTATTTAAATGGCAGTTGTCAGACCTCGAAGTTCCATTAAAAAGACTGACACAGAAGTCACCGGCTCCAAAATAATTCCATGAAAAGCGTGTGAAATCAAAGACAAAGAGTAAGGTAGAAAATATGAACTTTTAGCCATGCATGGAGCCAGAGGTATTCCCCTCCCAAGCCCTGGTAAGAATTCAATTTCCTCATTTGAAAATGGTCACAAAACCTTCCCTTCTTTAAAACAGAGAGCTCTTAACTCTTCAAAACGTGCTTAATCTTAAAGCAAAAGATTCCTCTTATTCTGTTTATTTTCTTACACAAATCTACCAGTTTTCTAGAAGAAGAGACAAAAGAGGAAGGAAAATGAAGCCAAAAGATTAGATACTTTTGCTTCAGGCCTCTTCATATCCACAAAGTACCACTACACATTTTTTAACCATTTTTCTGCCCAAAGTGCCTTAGAATTCCAGAGTTTGCCCTATGTAATTAATACAGCAGAGTCTGGTTCATGATTTCTTGAACATGGCATCATCAGATTTGTGCCTCTTTACATTTTCATTGCAATGAAGTTTTTGGCATCTGTTTTTCTTTCACTGTCAAGTGTCACCAGAGGAGCATAAAACAGAGTTGGCTGCCATAACTGACCGTGTAAAGCAGCTGATTGTGATCTGGAAGCCACTGTCCACACAATTTATGTTACAGTTCGCAGGTGCTGGTCAGGAGCCAACACTGCAGAAATTACTACTGATGGCTCACACTTCTCCCTTTTCCTATTCAAATGTTTTCCTGTTCTCAGGGCAGACCTGGCAATATAAAAGCATCAAAAGGGTACTGAGACACCTTACCTCTTGCTCTGTCATTCTAATTGGTTATGGAAAAACATAACCTACTTCCTTTTTCTTAACATGTTTCCAAAGATAAGATGCATTGTCAAGGTAAATCTGCCTATCGGGGTCAGTATGAACTGTTGACAAGTAAACCTTTACGCTTTGCTTTTTCTGTTACCTTATGATGGACAATGTACAAGAACCAAATAGTTATTTTCTCCTCAGTTTCATGCAGGAGGACCAAGTCAGTGTTTCAAGTGTAGCATCTGCTGATGCCACCAAGCGGGAGGCACATCAGACTTTTGTCCTTTGGGTCTTAAGGACCTGACTCTTAGCAAGAGAAAGGCATCTTTGAATTCCAGTCCTGAGCTCCCTCCTGAAAGGCAGAGTATGGGTGTTTGCCTTCCAGGCCTACCTAGAAAAGTACCATGGATGCTCTCTTTCTAAATTCATGTGTGTTCCTAGTCCCATAGAATTTTGCTCAACTTTCAGCTTACTGTGATAGAATCAGAGTTCTGGTATGCATTAGACAAGCATAAGCAGTTTGTAAAAAAAAAGGACAAGGGTATGTTCTATCAAAAAAAACAATCTATTGGCCAACAATATTAGTGCACAACTGTATCTCTAGCAACACATTTATTAGGAATATAAATCAAGTGACATAGTATAATGCTCTACCAATACACTAATAGCATCTTCTAAGGCAAATATTCCCTAAGAATAAATAATCCTCTAGAAACTACATTTAAAACACACAAAGTGACTGCCTAATTTTAAGCTCCCAGGTTTATTTCATTTGCTAACAGTATTTTGAGTACCCGGAAGTGATGATCTTACATAAAAGAGTCCTTTGTTTCCCTCTTCCCCATCAGCCCATCTGCAATAAGACATGCAAAAGTCAGAGGACCAGCTTTGCATCCGAGGAGCTTTAGGAGTGGGAAAAATGAAAATAACTGCCCAGATGGGAGAGTGGTCATTTGCCAATGCCTACTATGGGTATTGCCAAAGTGCACATGATCCATCACAGCAGCTTCTGCTGAAGGCCACACACCAGGCTAGTGAGAAGTCTTCACTGCTTGCCTGATTTAGAGCACTACATTGAGAGGTTGTTATCAGTAATATTCAGAGTATGTCCAGATGAACACAGGTAGAAAAATTGATTTGGAGAAGTCTGAAAAGACAATGGCTGCTCCTCTAGCTCCTTCTACGTGCTCACAAGGCTCTTGTATTTCATGTGCTTCTGGAAACATCTTCCCAGTTAATACATTAAAGCCCAGTTTATCTGAACTGTCTTATGACTGGAGCTTCCAGCCTTCAGGGTCAATGAAGAAATTCAGGCTTGGTATGCGAGAAGATGAGAAAAGAAGAGCAGCTTGTTTTTATGGAATACACCTTCCCCTTGCTCATCGAAGAAAGGCCCTGTGATGGCCAAAGAGTGCCTCTGGATGGAGCCCTTCGGAGTCCTGGGGACTCTGTGCACAGTTCCATTGCTTAGACAGTGCTTGGCTGTGTGATCAGTTGCAGACAGGCTTTTCAGGAATCTCCTAGCACTCTAGGGATGAAGAAATGCTTCATCTAGGAAGCCAAAGATAAGATTTAAATGCTAGATTTCCATCAGGCCTTCCCGGTGTTTTTAATTTTCCATGTCAAATGAAATCCTCACTTGCTCTATGAAATTCAGACTAACATTGAGAGAGGGGGGTTAGAGGTAGGATGAAGTTGATATATGTAGTTCTTTTAGAAGGTTCAGTAGTTATAATGGTTTGTTTAATCATTTACCAGATCTTGCGTAGTCTGCATTGTGTAGTGTGCCTAAGGTAGAGAGCTTCATGATCTTATTTAGGAAGTTCCCTGCAAGAACTGGTTGAGGCTGATTCTGTGATTTGGACAAAGACCAGAGCACTACTGGGCCTGTGCCAGACATAGAGGTAAACTAGCGGTCATGAGGAAGACTCGCCTGCCTTCATCCTCAAGACCCCTGACGACCACCACCAGGAGGCACTGCGCAAACTCAGTTGGGAGAAGAATATGGAAATGACTTATAGAGCTAATTTTAATACGAAGCGGGGATAGGTAATGCATATGTATAGGCGTGTTGCGACATATTATGAATATGTAATTATTTGTTTCATAAATACAAAGTGAGTTGCCACGCCAGGCGCGCACGGTTTTGGCGGGACTACCCCCCGTGCTGCCCAGCGCTGAATAAACATACCTACTTTACAATCTTACAGATTGTGGAGTCTGTTTTCCGCACGTCAACATAATAGTTTTGTTTTGGTTAGTCTAACATGGAGTTGTATTAGTATGGCAGTGTTAATCCTGCTTCTTGGTAGAAATGAGTCACCACAAATATTTATTCAGAATGACAGAATTTAGTAGTGTTTGATTCAGTCACTGAACAGACTTTAGCAAGTTCTAACTTGCTTCCAAATTAGTAACAAATCAGCACCTCAGTCAGCTTTCAGAATTATCTCCTGCAAAACCCATTGAGTGAAATCCTGTCTGCTTTTCCTGTTCTGGGTGGATTTCTTTTCCTTTTGTATAGCGCATGGTGTAATCTAACCCTAAAGAGAAGAAATGCAGAATACTTCTGCTAACAATGAAAAAATAAACCTCCCAGCAGAGTTTAGATCTAGAAATGCCACAGCATACTTTAGCACAAATTGCCTTTCTGACCTGCCACACCTATGGCGTCTCTGTTATTGGATCAATGGAACCTAAACATTACTCCTTACAGTAAAGCTTGGTTTTGACTTTTCACACCTCTAAGCAGCTTCATTAATATTTCTCAGTGGATATTTGACAGATGACTGAGACACATTATAAAAAATTTTGTTATTTGTGTAAACTGATTAATTATGTAGGGCTGCATCATACAGAACCTAGACGTAAGTACTGGAGATGCATTTTAAATTCTTCCTTTACAGACAGTATAAGCAGCAAAAACTATTCTTCACCAAAGGAAAGTATTTTCATGCTAATCAGAGATTATTCCTATATGATGTTTTACAGCCAAACTACATGGTTGCAATATGATTCTGTAACTGCTCAGGTACGTTTTTAAGCTCTGATGTCAAATACTATGGCTATTTCTTACAAATCTGAACATTTAAGATGTTCCCAATTTTAAACAGAAGCTGCATGTCATATCATCTGAGAATATTTTGAAAAACTCCAAAGTGCTTCTATGCTTTTTTTCTGTCAAAGAGAGTTCAATACACATATATTTTGCTACCAGAAGAGCCTGCGTGTCATTCAATGATCATTGTATAACATCGTAACTATAGACCCTTTTCTTAGCAGAAATTTTCATTACGGACTGCCTGCATTGAAACCTGCATTGCAGAACCTGTTTTAGTTCATAAATGTGAAGACATTAATTACAGACTTTTTTTCCTCTCAGTTGTGACATTGTCTTTCTCATTTGCTATGCAGAACATCTGATCCTTTCCTTTACGTTAGAACAGTAAGGCTAACAGGTACTTTTTCAATATATTTGATACATTGAATGAGGTTTGAGCAGCAGTTCTGTTCACAGAGTGCTGCTCATCTCCATTTATTGTCCCTTCCAGACGTACAGGTCAAGCCAAAATAATGTGCATATGATGACAAATACCTTAGTCCTTTGCATTTGTCACATTACCAGATTGGCTGTGCAGCAGGTTGGTCTGTTTTTCTCAGTTGCTGCCCTGAGTAATTGTGTGTTTTAGTCTTTTGGTTTAACCAGCAGTCAAGCACCACACAGCCACTTTCTCACCCTCTCCCTTCACAGGGGTGTGGGAGAGAGAACTGGAAAGACAGGAAAACTCGTGAGTTGAGATAAAAACAATTTACTAGAATAGAAAAGGGAATAATAATAATAATAATAGAAGATAATAAAATATACAAATGTACAATTTCTCACCATTTCATGACCCAATGACCAATACAGCCTGTTCCAAGAAGCAATCACAGAACGGAAGCGGAAGCAATTTTGCAACTATCCTGAGAGACAGAGAAAGAGAGACAGAGCTTCCCACCAGACAACCTTTCTTATATACTGAACATTACATCTATGGTATGGAATACTTCTTTTGGCCAGTTTGGGTCAACTGTACTGACTATACCCCTCCCATCTTCCTGTACCTGCACATTAGCAAAACCAGTGAAGTTGAGAAAAGTCCTTACCCTCTTGGTAACGATTAATAACTTCAGTGTATTATCAACATTCTTCATTCACCAAATCCCATACTAAATCCAAACTATAGCAGCTACAGGGAAGAAAATTAGCTCTGTCTCAGCTGAAACCAGGACACTTGGCATGTGCATGAGCTCCTCCACGCTTGACCTGTAGGGATTGTCTAAAAATATTAATCAGAATGTGCTTTTGTGGACAGCTCCTTCTGCATCTGACTGCATAGAGTAAGTCTTTGCAGAGGAACCGTTAGTTGCTCTGTACTGACTGATGAAAGAAACTCTTTATTCTGCCGAGTTAGGTGCATTTACTGAACTTGCACTCAGCTCTGAGGGCTGTTAGGGCTCTGGCTCGTTAACATCTTACACTTTCTTATTTCTATAAGCTGCTGCACTCAAAGCTGCCTGGACACCTAATACTTTTCAAATGGTGGTTGCTTTAAGATTTTTTTCACCACTAGGCTGACCACTAACTTACCTAGACAGTTTGATAACATATTCAATTTTCCTTTGGTCAACAAAAAGATTAATTACATTCCTCCACATTCCACCTCCAGAATATAATGGACGTGCTTCTTGGACAAAAGCATGAATCTGTTAAATTCATGTGACTCCATGAACACAGTCATTCTTGCTGTGAGTTCAGTCATTGTTGTCACTGCCAGACAAGCAAAGATGGTTTCAAATTACTAAAACCTGGCCTTGGTATGCATTATTTTCAGTTATTATCTGGATAATCAGTCTGTCATTTTGCATGTTCCTTTTGTCCTTCTCACTTTAGTATATCACCTGGCATGACATTGTATTAGTACTTGGATCTTCTGAAGTTGTGCACACTATGTCCTGTTTTCTTTACCCATTTCAGAGAATGACCATGGGCTTCTTCACAGCTTAACTCTGTAGCTTTGGCAATTATCTCTGCAAGGGCTAGAATATAATAATCTAGAGGTGAACATGTCCAAAGGTATAGGCTTTCCTTTATGTTCTCTGTAATGTATTCTCCATTATGCAGTGCTATCACCCTGCTACCACTCATTGCCAGATGCTTGCTTTCTGCAGTCTCCTATTGCTCTATGACTGAGGCAAGGATTTTGCTGTTGGTTTGGTTTGTTTAACCCCAGAAACAGTGCTGCCGAGTTACACTGGTGTGAAATTGCTAGCAGTACAGACACAGGTATTTCAGGAGTAATTGGACATCCCCACAGAGGGTTCACAAAATATAGTATCCCCCCCTCTTAGAAGGCACTGTATGTTTGTAAAAGTGTTAAAGTTTTATGTAATCTAGCTAGCAATTGTTAATAAAATGGAAAGGCTCTGAGGTTGGTTTGTACTTCACGGCATGTACATTCTGTAGTAAGGTCTCAGACCTTGAGGAAAACATATGTGTGTGCATATGTTTATGTATGTATATATTTTCAAGTTTTGTTAAGAATACTTTTAATATCTGCTGTAGATATTTCTCAGCTGTATTCCAGCTTCCAGAATTCAGATCTACTGGATTAGAAATCAACTTGTCATCTAATGAACAGACACAGCTCAGTGTTTGAAAATCACTGTGTATCTGTTATTGGCATTTATTACAGTGTGACTCAAGCACAGGTGCAGAATTTTGTCTCATAGCCATAATGAATTTAGAACTTTTTTCCTGTTTGCTTAAAACCTCATGCAAGTCAAACTTCTGCCATTTAATTAAAAGCAGATATACTCAAATTCAGTCATAATGCAAAAGTGACAGCTGCCAACATGGGAAGGATTTTTTTTTCCAGTTGGAAGAGCAATGAAGTAGACCTAGATCCGTATAAGAAAGGTTTGGGGAAGTAGAAACTTTGTCTGCTTGTAGGATACAATTACCGGGAGCTGTCCTTGCTGCCCAAACTAGGAAGGTTCTAGAGATTGCTGCTGTTAGTATACGAAGCCTAAAATTTAATGTCGTTTTCTTTTCATATTTTATGCACACGAAAACCTACTCCTTTTTATGTTCATTGCTTTCTGTTCATTCGTACCTCAAAATGTAAATGTTTAACATTAGAAGATTTTCAGCTTTGTAAATACTCTGTCAATCACTTTACTTCTGAATTTTGCAAGGTACTCAAGTACATGCCTTAATCCAAGTACTCTAGTTATTCTTGTATGTAAAGATAGTTAGTCTGAAAAAAAGACATTTCATCTTGCAGCCCAGGAGAGGTTCACATTCTGACAGGATCTATAGGTACAAGGACATATATAGTTGTTTTTTTTCCTTCTTTGTCAGAATGGAAGCAGAATGTCATTGCTCTGAAATGTGTCACCGTAAGATTCTCTGTCCAGCTCTTCATAACCAGCAACAAAATCTGACCCAACAGAAAAATCATTTACTACTGACAGAATGACACAATTCTGAAGTTTTGCATTATTAGTGCTTTACAGTTTCAAATTATTTTATAGAATACTTTACCTTAAAGATCTGAGTATTCCATACATATAAATCTTTCAACCGCAAAGTTGAGAATTGCTTTAAGATTCCAAAGATATAAAATCTAGTTTGTCTCAATATGTTATACCTGGCACAATGAGGTGATTGTCATCACTATTAGAAATTTTAAGATCAAAATACTCTGACTGTCAGTCAAGTGGATTAACACTTCTCACATAAGAGTGACAATCTGTTTGCATTTCCTTTCGTTAGGACTGTTTTTACCCAACAGAACAGTAGGATAAGGAGGGCTTATTGCTGAATCTCTCCAAACTGAGCTAGATCTAACTGCACTGCACTCCCTGCATGCTCACAGAAGCGTGGAAGCTGTTACCATGAAGCACACAGAACTGCTCAGCTGTGAAATCTTGCTCCTTCATCTAAATTCTTCCAGTTGATGCAGGGAAACTCTCTGTAACATTCCTCTACCGACAAGTCCAACAAATGGAGACTCCTGTTTACCTTCCACACTTCCAGCTTCACAATCTCTATACTTGAGAAGTATAGCGTTTTCAAAGCACTCTTTTTCTTTCTCATCATCTCTCACTTAATTGGGTTACCTATTCTGCTATAGAGCCTTGGGAAAAATAAGTATTTCAACTATCATCTATGTTTATGCACTAAAAAAAAAAATAAATAAATAAATTAAAAAAAAGAAAGAAAAAGAGAAAGTAAAATACATCCTCACTCTGCCTAGACTGTATTCGAAGACCTTTAATCTTCAGGCCAGGGTAGAAATTATCCATTATCCAGAATGATAAAATGACTTTTTGTAGACCTCTAATATCTGTTAGGTCAATCTCATAAGCTCTAGCTCAGACCTTTGCCTTCCTATATGTCACCTTATTAACTTGCAGAGGAAATACGGGAGGGCTCCCCAAGGAAGGGAAGTAAACATTAAGAGTAAGCCACAAAGTTTTGTTGAAGGTGTTGTCTTTTTGTCATTCAGATTCTTCTTCATTCCTATGGCAAGAGTAACAGGAACTTGAGAAAACTACAACTCAATTTTCCTATTGTATATAGAAAGCAAATACAGGAGCTATGCATTTTTCTTTTTTTTTTTCCTTTCTTCTGCATTTTATGTGGAATGGCTGACTGTTTCCCAAAGGAATACTCCTCTGGCAACAAAAATATGAGATCCTCCATTTTAAACCTGAATAATTTTCCATATCAGTAAAAGAATCAAGAATTCTGATGGTAATTTGTGTACATACATACCAATATCACCTACCACTTAATTTAATAAATAAAAGCCTTTGAGCTAGTAATTCCATGGCAGTGGACTTCCAGTTCCTGTACTCCCTGTGCAGTCATACAGGAAACTCTTCCATTAATCTCTAGATGTTTTATGAATTAATATGCCAATTTGTTTATAATCAGCGCAAGTAATACTGACATATTTTTGTGCTAATTGCTAGACTTCTAAAGTATTGATTTAACTCTATTCACTTCCAAATTAATTAGTCCTAATTTACTTTCTGAATTAGCACCTGAGTAATATCAAGTGTGTATTTTAAGTGTGATTTTAGAATCAAAATATGTGGCAGAGTCTTGTTCTTATTTGGCATACATTCCTGGATGAGTCCAATGTAAGCCCTGCAAGTCAGAATAATTTTTCATTAGGTTACATCATGCATGAAATAGCTACCGTAATGCCAGCTGAGGAAGGTGTATATCACAGGAGATGGAGACATATATGGGATAAATAGTTGTAGAGATGTCAAGACAAATAGCAGCATCATGTAATCAAATATTATGTATGTAATAAAAGTACCAAGCAAAAACCATTTTTTTCCCCTTCCCAGAATTGATCTTTTATTGGTACCAGTTCTAAATGTAGAGGGGAAAAAAAAAAATTCACTCTGGACGGCTGAACTAAAGTAGACCTAAGAGTACAGGAGCAATTAAGGCAACTTACAAAGTGCCTTTGTAGTCCTTTCTGCCACAAAAGGATGCATGCCTTTACATTTTTTTTTTTTTGTGGGAGAAGTAAGAGAGATTTCTCAATATATATTTTTTTTTAAATATCCTCAGCAGTTTCATTTTGAGACATAGTCTCAGTGAATTGTGTCACCGTTGTCTGACATATAGTACAAGCAGAGAGACTTATTGGGGAACACAAAACCTTAAACCTTTTTCATTCCTCAGTGGAATAAAAGGTGAACTTTTCTTTTGGAGGACAGCTAGAGTTTTATTGATGGTTTCTGTAGAAAAAAAAAACAAAACAAAACTAACTATATTCTGCTATGGGAAATACATTTGAATACTGATACTGACATTGAGTTTCATGATGGAGGAAGGAAAGGTGAAAATCCAAAAGTGAGAAGTGTCAAAACTAACCCAACCTGGCACTTGCGGGATGAAAGCTAAGATTTCACCACTTGGTGTCACTGCAGCATTTGATGTTTGTAATTTCGTGCCCATGCTGTTGCTGTTGGGGTTTTTCATTTGGTTTGGCTGTTGATACAGTTTTTTACTGTAGTCACTGCAGATGTTTTTTAACAAGTAAGAACAAAAGGCAGCAATTAAACTGAGAGCTGCTAATAGCTCTCAGATCTGCCAGTGAATTTTGTTGCGTGTTAAACCAGCAGTGTAAAGCCTCAGGCACCAAAATAGTTTGGAATTAACTGATTCAGAAATTGATAGAAATTACAAAATTCATAGGCAGGAAATCTGACAAATCTATTAATGCAGTCATTTGTGAACTTGTTCAAGTTCACAGTAGTTTTCCCCTTACATCTACACCCTTTTCATTCTTATTAATAATAGGTATTTTCTGACATTGCCACTCCTGTACCTATTGTTTTGTTTAAGAAACTATTCAGATTGTAAATTTATTTCAGGCAGTGAATTTCTCTGTGCTATGTACAGTGCATAGTATGTTAGATAGGGCTTCTGTCTTGCCCAGTGCCTCTAGTCATTACAGCTGAATTTTCTGTGAATTGAAGAAAGAAATACAGGAAAAGAAATAATTCTGCACTGAACTGAGAGCATCCTAAACCAGAGACTGGTAGATGAGGATGCGGTGTATCAGTGAGAGAGTAAATACATTCCTTGGTGTCCCTATGTAGCCAGCTGCAATTGATTCTTGAATTTGTCTCTGCTCCTTTCTCTGCTGTCTCTCCTTGCCTGTTCTGTCTCACCAGCCTCATCTCTTTTTTGAACATAAGTATATTTGTACTTTGTCCTCGTTAGTCTCAAAAGCAAAAAGTAAAAATGAAGCCTTTAGCTGAAATATACGATCAATATTGTGCGGGTTAAATTTTCTAACCACATGATTTCTATGTTCTTAGTTTTGAGAGGAAGTTGTCATACTTGGCTTCAAACCTTTGCAACGTCCTGGCAGACTGGCAAGGCAGTGTTTGAAGAGACTGGTGTTGGAGTATTTCTGTCATCAGCCAATGCACGGGAGGCTGCGAGTGAAGGACTTAAAGCCCATTATGATGACTAGAGTTCAATGTAATTCAATTTCCAAATGAGAGAAATGAGGCAATGCAGTACTGGCAAAGATGCTGCATCTGTGAAACTGGTAAACTGATCAAAACCAGAAAAGATTCCTGCTCTTAATTCCCTGATAAAAAAGAAGGAAAAGTGAAAAACACTCTGTACATGCTAAACCATCAGTTTTATTTGCTTGAATCAATTAAATCAGTTTGATTGCTGTTCCTTTACAACCCTGCAATAGCGTTAGGTAATGTTCCTTTAGAGTGTGTGTGAAGCTAATGTAAACAGGGAAAGTTGAATGGTTGGCTCTTTCCCCTGCCCCACACTGTCCCCCACTACTAAATAAAAAAGAAGGCCTGTTAAAGATTCCCCAGCTCCTTTATTATTTTATCCCCCCTTTCTTGATATGCAAAATAAATAAACACTTGTATATAAATAGCACAAGATAATAACACAACCTCTCCTTCCTATGACAAAAAAAAAAAGATCAAAAAATCAGAGAAGAGAACACCACATAGCAGAGAAAATTCAAAAGTGTCAAAAGCACAAATGATTGGGTAGTCATACATTTCTGTGAATAGCACAGACACAACACACATGTAGGAACAGAGCTCCTTTAAACACTCTTACCCTAGGTGGTTGGGATGATGGATTTGCAGCCTCCAAGTTGAGTGTGGGTGGTGGGTCTCCAAGAGGAAAAGGCAGTGAGAACAGAAAGTGGGACTCAATTGGAAATAGTCAGCAACAGCTATCCCAGGAGCTCAGTATGGTTCTTAGCAGCACTGTTCCTAGTATCTAATTTACCCAAACCGCCAACAGCACATCCTTGCATGACAGCACCCCTTAAAAAATGTATCTGCCATATGTGCAGGTTTGTGAAATTTCAATGCTATTCTGGTATCCATCATTTCTCCTGGAAACAGGGTTCTGTCAGAAGATAATGTGTTTCAAAAAAAAAAAACCACCTGGCAGAGAGGAAGTAGCCTTCTTATACATCATCTGTTTGTGATTAAGTAGCTGAATCACCATGTCCGCATGGAAGACAACATGCAAGGGGTTTGGCTTTGGATGCCACACTGACCACCAGGCAGTGCAGACTTCTGGTCATGTCCACCATTCAATGAATCAATGTATAATTTTGGTGACTGCATCTGTCTTAAAAAAGAGAGGTTTATTTTCCCAGAAGTGTTCCCACTGTGATAGAAGAGGATGCCATAATTGCTTCATTGTACATGCCAGATGAGGCTGCTGAATCACGCACTCGAGTTGGGCCCGTTTTAAGAGTTTAAATCAAAATCAGGCAGGATGAGTGTTCTGCCCAAGACACGAAGATGCTCTTTGACTTTTGCAAAGGTTGCTCTGAGTCTGTCAAAATTAATCCCAAAACAAGAAGTAAGGAAATGAGGCATGGGGCAGTGTGAGTGGAGGATGGTACCTCTGTGGGTAGATGAGAGGTTAAGTTTTGTATGTCTATAGTATTAAGTAGTACAGTGGGTTACATATGCCCTCACTTGATCAAAATTTAACTATTTATCTAAATGTGTCAGATGATTATACTAGTCTCTACTTCCAGATAGGTGAAGGCTTTTGCTAAAGTAATGTATGAGGTCATCATAAGTGTTACAGCACTCCAGATTCATGTGTTGCTAAATGTCATACAATACTAGAAAACTGTGTATCTGCAGCAAAATGATACAAACAATAAAATTATAACTGTGTCACTTATAGTTTCAGAAATACATTGTCAGGGAATAAAATTGACAAGTTGATGTTTGGATTTAACAGAAATTTAGTTCATTTTACAGGACCCTTGTGTCAAAGAATATAGAGCCTAATACTCTCTCTATATAAAAGTACTAGAGAGAAAATAAGAGACATTCTAATATTGAACAGCTTTAGCCAAAATGACCTTGAATCAGTCTGAATTATTTTAAATCCATCAACCAGACATGAAACATATGAGCATAGACATAAATATCGTCATTGTCCAATCACATTGAAAGACAAATAAGCAAAAGATGAACCCGATAAGAATATTAGTCTATGACTAGTAAAAAGTGGTCAAAAGCCTTGAAACACACATGAAATGGAAAGAAATGTGTAATTAGGAGGAAGGAGAATTGAACAGCTGCAAAATCTATATAATGTTCTTGTTCTGTAGAGGTCTTAATTACTCTAATTTGTACATTACCTTGCCACAGCACACTTTGGGAATTTTTTTTTTTTTTAAACATTGGGCTAAAATTTCCTTGTTAGATAATTTTAACACAGGAGATCATTATGAAAGTTACAATTGCCCTCTTCACTTGTCTCACCTCATGTAATGCGTAATTCAAAAACGCAGCTGCATTTTTATTCATTCTATTTATATCGAACTTACCATGATGGTATCATTGCTACATCACTAAGAGAAAATAAATACTTTAGGCAAAAATCCTTGTCCTTTTTCAGAAGAAATAGTATGGATCTTAATGAGCAAATTAAGTCGATAAGCATTACACAACACTTTGACAAATGTAACTATTATTAAAAGATAGCAAACAACTTTTTTTAGTGGGTTGGGTAATTGGGGAAAGTAATTATTTTTTCCAAGTTTCCCCCTGTTCATGACATTTATGGAAAAATAGTTTTCAGATTTTTTTGTGTATGGTTTTCATAAAAGGTATATCTTGTATATATAACAAAAGGTTGTACATTTAGTATAGCTGAAACTGTGCCACAGTTTTCAGGTGGACTGTAGGGTAGATTTGATCCTCTTAACTCTTCTAAGCGACAATTTTTCCCCTAAGCTCTCAATTCCTTCATTACTGGTACCCATGCACACACAAATTCTTCCCTCTTTTTCTGAAAGCATTCTGTAATATCTGATGTAGCAGCACTTGCTTGCAGAAATAAGTAAGGATAAGGATGAATCCCATACAAAGAAGAAAAATTTGTAACATGTATTTATACTTAGATAAACGATATGTCTAGGTAGCCAAACAAGTAAGGTAGATATTTTTTCAGTCCTGAAGAAATATAAGTTCTACCACTGACATGTCCACGAGCATAAACGTCTTCTTCATTCGCTAAATTAGACATGCACCTGGTGTGCTCACATTAATAAGGCCAGCATGCCTCTTAAAACCCATTAAGTATTAATTTAAATCAACAAGGAATCACAATACACACAAAGGTTAGCAAGCTGTTCTGCTGAAAGGAGCAGATATTAAAAGTTAGAAGCAGAAGTAAAGATAAAAAAAATTAACTGAGGTTAGCAACAGCCCTTGAGAATCTCCATTCAAAGAGGTTTTGTAAAGGACAGTGCAGACTCATTTGGGATTCTTCCTTGCCATTAGTTGACTTTCTAATGAGTCAGAGATATAGATAATATAGAATAATACAAAGCACCGTAACCATGGTAGGCTATAATTAGTGATGGCACTGCAACTGATGAAGAAATAAGGCATCATGCTGGTAACTCAGTTAAAACCCAGGCCAAAGCACACACAGTAACTTTAACTGGAGGTACTTACATGAGTTAAGATGCTGAAACTACGTGCGTGTTTAGAACACAAGTGGGATATTGCCTCACCATACATCTGAGTGTGCCTCTGGGGCAAAGGAGAGGGAATGGATCAGTTTATTCTTGGAGTTTAGTGAAGTAAAACCAATGTGTCCACCTTGCAGCTGTCCCAAAATCTTGGTAGAAGGTTTGGGAAAGGGTGTCAGGAACATCATCCCCTGTAGCAAAGGGTGAACACTATCAAGTATGTGAGGCTTTGAGGATCAGGGAATATATTTACACAACCTAAGGCAGATGTGTAAGTTGAGACCCTTACAGAGGGTACTTCAGGCCTTCTCTTCCAATATAGCCAGCAGAGTGAGCGGACTGTCAGTTTAGGAGGAGGCATGTCTTCCAAGACTTTACTGCATCCACATGGGCTTTGTGAGTTGATATAGGAAATGTAAATCCCAACGCCTCCTTTCTGTTTCAATTCCCTTCAGTAAGACCACAAAGACCTTGAATATTTTGGCTTGTGAAAACCATTCTTTTACTTAGTAGACTATGGTTTAAGATTCCCAAAGGGAAGGACTAACTTTTTCAAACTGCAGCAAAATACATTTGAGTGATTAGAACATGTCACTTAGGAGACTTGTGGGAGAAAAATTAAGTTTTCAAAATCAAGTTTACTTAACACAAATGTGTGTATTTAGCAGCTTTGAAAAGAGAAAGTGAGACTGCACATGAAGGAGGAGAAAATGTGTTTTAAAAACTAATCCCAGAGAAACAGATGTAAGGGAATAATACTTTTTGCATAACTCTTACTAAATCCTCCACTTCAGTCTACAGCCTGGTAGAAAGCAGTATTTTAAGGAATTAATCAAACAAAATCCCCAGATCTGTGTTCAGAAATAGCCTAGAAGTGCTCTAGAAAGGGGAAATTCATTCTGCTATCATAGCCCACTGCTGCCAAAAGATGTACAGCCCATTCAGAGCTGCCCATGCTCTGGCTCTGCTGATAAAGACACTGTCCAGTCACTGCAGTTGGAGACTGATGCACTTTTTGAGCTGCTGGCAGAGCTTACATAGGGTCGTAATTCAGATGCTTGCCTTTGCAGCAAAACACTTCAGTTTCAGGAAAATGTTTCCTGTTCCCGTTTTCGGAGAAGAACCACACTTGCACAAATTTTGCTTCACCTCAACAATCATAGTTGCCATCAGCACGGCTCTTGAAAGGAAGGAAAATCAAGTAAGAGGAGTAAGAAGGAGAGGGAGAAGGAAAGAAAGAAGGAGACAAAAATTATGTTTGAATACTTACAGAACCTTAGGTACTGTTCCTACTCGATAGCTTTTTTCCATGTCCTCAATTGGCTCGTGTTAGACATGTTCCCAACTGTTTCTTCTTTCCTAAATATGGCAGTTTTTTGTTTCTAAAAAAAAAATTTAAAATGCTGTATTTAGCAGAGCAGGTGATATTAAACTAGATACAAGAGGGTCAGACAACCATCAGGAACTGAATAGTTCCTTAAGTTTTTTCCCCTTGAACCAGACAAAATACATTTATTTCAATCCATCTGTGGAATCGTGAATTCTCTTCCAGTCAGTCTGATCAGAATTTGTATTTAGGCTATGTTACAGGCAGTCATGGTTATTGTTATTTTCGTCCAGATCTCATCAGGACTTCTGATGTGTAATATGTCCGTAACAGATTCAGGGTTTTAAATACTTGTTTATTCTGTTCTCACAGGGAGTTGCAACAAGTGCAGAAATCATATCTTGCTCAGTAAATTTCTCAGTGCACTCCTTCATCCCAAATGCACCTAGATAAAACTCCCCAGAAGACATCTAAATAAATGGAGTAACCCTGCAGTACGCCTTTGGGAGAAGGAGTTCTTTTGAAGCTCTCCTCCCTCACTTCTGAAGCTCTCCTCCCTCACTTCTGAAGCAATGTCAACAAAAGCTATCGACCCTCTAAGACAGGAGATGACTGGGTTATGCTCTGATCCACAATTCCACGTGGTCATGATGACCAGTATCACTTGTGCAGTAAAAATTTACAATTCCAAAACATCTGAGATCTTAAACATAAATGAATCAACTATTCTCAACTTAATTGCCTAAATCAAAAAAGTTCTGTGACCTAAAGGTATGGTTTTCACAACTTGATAAGCCAAGGGATATTTTTTTTTTTTTGCAGGTGCCATTCATCTTTGCAGGTGCTTTGTCTTTCCACAAAGCTAAGCCATTTACTAACATGCTCTGTTACATTACTGCACTGAATGAGGGAGAAGGGACTTTTCAGCTGATACAAATTCTCCTAATTTCGCTGAAGTCAGCTACTGAATGACTGTAAATACCTGATTAACCAGAGCTTTCAGTGTAGCTTTATATTGATGGCAATCAAGAATTATAATTTCTGATGAACCATGTTTGAAGTGAAAGGAATCTGAATAATTAAAAAGATGAGCTGGTATTGATTTTCATTAAAAAAAAAAAAATCCTCCAGAGTACTTCATTTAAAAATTCCCTAAACTGTTCACTACTTCATGATTTAAACTCAGATAATTATAAACCCTTTACTCATCATTAAGTGTGAAAATATCCCCAAGCAGCAAAACAACCAGGCAGAACAAAGAAAACAACGTGTACATCATATTGATTACATAAAAATCATCAAATATGAGTTACTGTTAGCACCTGCAGCATTTTCCTTTAATGAATGGAAGAGGAAACTTTTGAATTGGAGGACTGTTAACTGGAACAAGAAATACAGAATGTGAGATGTAAAATTGAGGTACAGCTAATAATGTGATTGTATAAAATGACACAACTCAGAATATTTTCCTAGCTTTTCCTATTTTTCCTAGCTTTGTATTTTGAACAATTTCCTTATAAGCTCACTTTGACAGTTTAAGCTCGTTTAAAAATGCCCACTATGCTGGTATGACGTTTTTGCTGAGTCAGATGTTCTCCCTTTTTCCTCACACAAAATGAAAACAAAAAAAAACCAACCAGCTTTAATGGTTCTTCTGCTAATTAGAAAACAATTCATTTGTGTTTACACAATTGATTGAGGTCAGTCAACCACCTTAGGCAATCTACTGCAATGTACAGCGTAGATATTAAAGACAGAAAAATATGTGTCTTAAATTACATGAAGACTTAAACTCTTTGTGCTGGTTTCATCAGGGATGGAGTTAATTTTCCTCTCAGTAGTGTTTGAATTTTGTGTGTGAAGAATGCTGATAAACACCCTGATGATACGAGTTGTTGTGAATGAGACCAAGGATGCTGTCCGGCTTTCCAAGCCTCACTAATATGTATATGCAGGGAGCTGGGAGAAGAGAGACAGAATAATTGACCCAAACTGGCCAAAGAGAGTGTCCCATGCCATAAACTACATGCTCAATATATAAGTGGGGGTTGGCCAGGGCAGGTATCTGTCTTCCTGGCAGCCATCTCTCTCTCTCATTTGCTAGCATTGTTCTCCCTACCTTGCTGGCTGGCTTTTGCTCCTTTGCTTGCTGCTCAGTTTTGTTTTTGTGATCACCACTCGCGATGGGCTGTATTGGTCATTGGAACACCAGCTGGTGAGAAATTGTATGTTGTTCATTTTGTATATTTCAATATACTTATATTCTGTTATTATTGTAGTTTTCCTTTTCTATTTTACTAAACTGTCTTTATCTCAACCCACGAGTTTTCCTTTCTTCCCAATTTCTCTCCCCCATCCCCCTGGGGAGGCGGAGGGATGAGCGAGAAACTGTGTGGTGACTAGACCTATACCACTACAGGCTTTCAATTGAATAGCACTAAGAAATTAACTTTAAAGTTAAGTGGTTTTTTCAGATTTCATTTTCAATATATTTTTACAAAAAAAAAAAAAAATGCCCCAGCAATAACAGAATAGTGAAAAATATTTAGTCATACAAATTTAAGTACAAGGACAACTCGGTTTCCATTTTAGAAATGGTAACTCTCAACAGCCAGCAATTAGATTTGTATTTTGCAGGCATGATACAATTCTTATGCAAGGATTAAGCAACTAAAAATTAGTCATTATCTTGGTTTTGAGGTGTGTTTTATTTGATATATGAAATGATTTACAGAAAAGCTTCCTAATTCCAGAAGGTTTAAATGGGTACATTTTCAATTAAATATTTCTTTTCATCTTTTAAATATTTTATTTTATCCCACCTCACAACATGAACAATCCCGTTACACACTGTATTCATTTTTACATGTCCAGTTTTTCATAATTAATATGGATCCCTTATGTCATGACCTTATTCTTTATCTAAGCAAAATACTGGAGATTGTTGCCAAAGACAATCCAGCTCTCTAATTGAGAAGAATCCAGATTTTACAGTCCAATGGATCGCTGCAATTAAAAGAAGTGAAAGCAGTATACATTGTTTTCTAATGTAGCTAATTTAGAACGGTTTAACAGACCACCATTTAACTTTGAAGTTTTTTATCTATTGATTAATACAAACCAACCATCTTTACTCTCTTCAGCTGGCCTAGAGCATTTGTTGGATAATCACTGCAAGTGTCATGCCTCATAATCCAGTGACTTTTCTTGCACAAGAAGTCAGTGATCTAGGGATTCCAATTTTATTTACTTACTAAATTATATAATCTCTACAGTCAAGCATAATTGAGCGTGAAAGGAGTCATGGTTGCTTTCTATTCAGGAAACCAGACACCTGGGAGGACAAAGTAAGGACAAGCTTTATGTAAGGACTGATAAACTAGCTCTGAGCACTCAAGGGCAAGGGGTAGGGAAATAAAGGAAGGAAGGTGGTCTGCTGGTAAATTGTTGAACTGGGCCGCAAGACTGCAGGATGGAGATATTTCTTTAATCTGTGATGGATCTCAGTCTGTTTAACAGCTTCTGAATTTTCTGGGTTGGAACGCTACTTCCACAGGAATTTCTAGTTCGTGAATTTGGATTAGACTGTCAAGTAAAGGACTGATTCAGAGAACCTGTCTAATGAGACCAGTAAATATATATAAAATGTCCACTTTCTACAAACAATTGCTGTACTCTTTTGTTTCCTATTCTTCTGATGCAGGTTCAGAAAAAAAACCCAGAAAAAACTAGACATACTCTTGTTGAATCTTACTACATCTTATTTGCTTCTTCCCTGAATGCACCTGGGGGGTTTAGAAGAAAAGCCTAACATACTTTTGGAAGCCTCATGTCTAATTTTTAAGGATGGGACTTAATATGCAAATTATGATCACAGGATGTAATAGTAACCCTTCCCCTCAAAAACAGATTTTGCCATGTACAGTGCTTTTTAAGTAGGTGAGCAAGTGATGTTATTTCAATTAAATCCTCTGAAAGTTTTTTGTAACAGTTCTTTGACAATATTAAACTAGAGAGGGCACAGGCAAATACAAATGATACAGGAAACTGTTATGTAATAATAACCCAACATCCTCATATTTACAAGAAGTTCCTAGATAGATTTCTTAGGCTAATACAGGGCATTAATAACCGGTACACCTGGGACAGGATTTTAACCTGTAGTTCATTTCTAGTATCTGATACCAAGAGTCAGTCTGGAAGCACACATAGACTAAGAATTTCCAGCTCTTTCTTTGTTCAGGCTAAGACATGAAACCCAAAAATAACCAATATCCGCATGAAATTCTATTTTGAAACAAGCACACTGGTAAGGTCCAAACACAAACACTTGATATTTTCAAAGTGCCTTCACTTTCTTTTTTACTATAAATATGAAATTAAGTCAAAATAGGTTGTGTGGGGAAATGTGAAGCCTCCATCACTTAAGGCCAAACTTCTAACTGGAGTAAAAGACTGCGATAAAACTGTTGGCTGATTCTGCCTTGAGGTGTCAGCAAGCTGACTTCCAAGGATGTCTCCAACTCTGTGGCAGTAGAAACCATCTATCTTTATTACAATTCAGCATCTTCCTCAAAAATGTGGGGTATAACCTGACTATGAGAGTCCCTTTCATCCAGGTTATTCTAGTGAACTGCTATGAGGAGATGGAACTTGGAACATACTGACTTTTTTTCAGAGTGGTATGCATCATACTTTCACAAAGTTCCTTAAAAAGCCTTTTTTTAAGTTCTATTTTGAGATGCTCCAAAAACCTATTGAAACCTAACAGCAGAAGAGAATTTGTTGACTCTGGATTGGGAAACTAAATATTCCATACTCTGCATTGTTAGTTTGTCTGGATAAATAAATCTGTCAATGCATTTCTGAAGGAAGGCTAACAATATGGTCACTTGTTATCCCAGAAATTTTAAACATAAATAAAAAGGGCAAATAAAACCTTTGTCCTCTGATGCATAACACCTGGACAACAGCCTGAATACAGAAAATAAGTGTATGAGGTCTGTCTTCAAAAGCCTCCTCCTACTGCAAGTGGGAGCCCTGCTAAATCAGAGTAACACTTCTGGAAGTATTACTTTAAGAAATTATAGGAAAATGGAAAAAAAAAAACCACCATGAAGTGAAAAACAAATTGTGAACAAAACTGCCTATCCATACTGCTGTCCAAAGGAAGATATTGGTTTACGCAAGACTTAGGTAACAGCGTTATGGCTCCGTTCACATGCCAGCAGCCACAGAGATAAGATCTGACAGCCTGAGCTACAGCAGCGTACTACAGGATTTAATTCTTTCTGTTTGTTTGGAAATCCATCCTCTCGTGATAATGCCTCCAATATTGATAGTGCTGCATTGACAAAGAAAGGAGCAAGCAAATCAAACTGTGTAACAGATCTTCCAATAGTGGCTCTACATTTTTTCTTCTCCTCTCCTGCAATCAATGCACTTATCTCACCGGGACTGCAATCCCAGCACCTCAGGTGCTCTGAGCAGGAAATTCAGCTGTCAAATTCATCTTGCTGTTTTATGAAAGGCCTGCTATCTGTTGTTTACAGACGCTTCCCAAGCTTTCTGTTCTCCTTGGGCTTACATTACCACTATAGAAGAGTTAGGGTATCTTGCATCCATGGGTTATGTCGTTGTGCCATTGACACCAGCAGCATATTCTAGCTGCTTCCTTCTAAAGGGTTTTGGAAGATGTGTCTATCATTACATTAAATCTAGCTAATATCAAAGACATAAAATTAGGAGAAGCAGAAATAATGCTGACAAGCTGAAAAGACCTAAGTGCTGAAGTACTATGCTGGAGTCTTTTACATCCTACTGACTGTATTTCTTTGTAAAATAGTCTTTATCCAGCAGGTGTTAACCACAGGTACTAAAGTAAACCCAAATCTTGTGTATGTGTGGAAAAATAATTAGACTTTTTTTTTTTTTAATTAGCAAAAAGCTAAGGGTTACATAGTGTAAAAAAAGAGCTATGTATCTCTTGAGGGAAACTTCAAAGTACAGTCAAGGTCAAGAGTGCAAGTCACCTCAGAATGTAGTGCTGTACTATCTATTTTGTAAGTGCCTGTAATGGAAACATTAAAAGAGGCCAGAGGGTGAGGGCCACAAGGCCCACAAGGCTTGCGCCTCCCCCTCTCTGCTTCTTTGCTCCTTTTTAAAAATTATTTTTCCCCTTCTTAAATACATTATCGCAGAGGCGTTGTCAGGGAACATTCTGCTACCAATTGGCTCGGCCCAGGTCAGCAGAGCGTCTGCCCTAGGCCCAGCTGAGTCCACTGGACAAAGGGGAACAACTTCTAACAGTTTCCTACAGAAGCTGCTCCCATAGCCCCTCCCCACTAAACAAAAACAAGGATAGTGAGTTACTAAGACCTTGCTCAGACTTACCTGCGTGCAAAACCATGGCTGATCTCCCAGTTGGTTTCTTTTCTTGGTTCTGAACAGCTATGCTTGTGGAAATCCTAGTATCCTTATTTTGGAGAAGCAAGATCTTACTACCAAACATATGTCTTGAGTTAGGGTCCTCATATATACATTTCCCACCTTGGCTCAGACACCTCTTAGTCTAGATAATTAATTTAAATCACAGATTATCTGTAAGCATAACAAAAACTCAAGCTTGCACTCCACTGTTGTTTCTCTCACTTTCACCTCCTCTTGTCCCTGGAAATTTTCCATTTATTGTCTGCTCCTACTTAGTATATGTTACAGACATCCAAGCGATACGCTACATAGGTATCATATACACAAGACATCATCCTACTGCTGCGATTTATAGTCAACAATCTCAGGTCTACCATGGGAAAGTTCAGCATCAGAGAAAAAAAAAAGTGAATTTTAATACTTTTGACCCAGTAATTATGCAACTGTAGAGTGGAAGACTCTTACCTTCTTAGCTTTCTGAATATTTTCCACAGGAGCAGGCAATTCTCCTCCTGCGTAGTTTAGTGTTAGAGACTAACTGCATTACGTTTAGTGTCTTGCTATGAAGTGTTGAATGCAGTGTCCCAAGTAATGTTCTTTTTTCTCTTGTTTTGAAATCACCTCTGTGGTAACAGCAAAGACAGTCTGAATCAGAAGATTAGTCGGAGAATGATGCATAAAGGAAAATCACATCCTAAAAAACCTCCCCCCTCTCCAGTCCTCTCTCTCCTTACCCTTAGATTCGCAGACTAAATGCGTAGCTGCTCAAAATAGACAAATGTTACCCTGGTAAAAATAAAGAACATAGAAAAAAATACATTTAAGAGACTTCTGGATATCATCTCATCTAACTTCCTTCTTGAAGCTGGCATAATTTCAGTGTTAGATCAAGCTGCTCAGGGCTCTGCCCATCAGGGTTTGGAAGCCTTTGTGACAGAGGTTACACAACCGATCTCAGCGAAATGCTGCAGTACCTAGAAAATTAGTTGAGTGCTTACTCTGCCTCAATACTACTTAAGATTTGAAATAATGCTGATGGTTTCACTGTGACTTTGACCGATAATTTAAGCTACCTGCCTGGAAAATGCCATTACAGTATTTATCACCCTCTCCTTCCTGGGAGAAAAGATCCTGTCTACCAAATACCGAATCTTCAGTAGATAAGCTTGTCATAAATCACAATGAATACCACATTCCCAATTGGTCTTTTCAATATAAAATAGTAATTAATTTTATGATAGCCTTGAGAGAAAGATCTTCAACCTAAAAGTGTTCATTTATGTACCCATGTCACATGCCACATCCATGCGACTGTGCTGTTTATGTCTGGTCCCAAGTTATTGTTTATACAAATTCCCAGAGTTGTGAAATAATGTCTTTTCTGTGTCATCATCTGCCAGAAATTAACTTCAGCTGTCCTGAAATCAAAGGAATGGAGTATACATCATCTATTCAAGGAAAGACGGTCAGAAGACTTGAGGAAAAAAATAAAAATTTTCACGTTGTAATTATCCCAGTGTTACCTTGTATTGAACCCCTAAACAGTCAAACATACAAAATTATTAGAAAGGTTTCCAGCATCCTCTACAGTAAGCACTTCAAAGGCTTATTACAAAACAGCAGCACAGAACTGCAGTTTCTGTTTCATTGGGTTTCACTTCAAGCAAGACTGGTCAGCAAATCTTAAAATCTCAGGGGAAATATATTTTTATTTCATTTTCTTGTCATCAGTAGTGACAGAGGATCCACAGGTCTTCACTGCTGCTGTAAATGGCAAGTGTAGTGACAGCTGTGTATGGTTACCACCTGCATTGAGTTTGTTCTGAACTGCCCATTCAAAATTGTGCTCACTGTGGCTGAGGTGTGAGAAGGGATAAAATTCAATTTACTGCTTCAGAAATGAGTGTCTTTCTCTCCCACACACACATAAGAAAAACAAAAAAAAATGTACTTGATTTACAGCCTGCAAAACTCTGTATGGTTCAAATTTTTTTAGGTTTCACACACAAGTAGGATGAGTTTAGAGTGGCAAAATGCGAAGCCCTGTGAAAACAAACACCTCAATGAATTAGTGGTGGGAAAAATTATAATAAAACAGAAAAGTGTTGTTGGTTCCTATTGTACAATCATGTATTGAATACCGAACCCAGTTCTAGTCTTCCCTCTCAGAAAAGGTAGAGAAAATCTAGAACATTTATGAAAAAAACAATAGTAAAGAAAGTCAGGTAGTGATTTCTGTTCCAGGAAACAGTAGATTAATCTCTTCAGGAGGATCAGCTGAGATGGGATATGAGAGGAGGTATCACAGGGAAGGTGAATGGGAATGATTGTTCACTATAATAAAAAAACAGGATAAGTCATATAAAAAGAACACACAGCAGGTTCAAAACAAGCAAAAGGACATATTTCATCACTGCATAAGTGGCTAATCAGTTAATGTGGTTAGAGTCAAGGAGGCTTTTCATCAGCACTAGGATCTATTTTCTTTTTGAAATAAAACCAAACCTGTTACACCTTTGTCTGTATTCCCTGGTTTTGCAGCCTGAAATGAACAGCAGATTTCCTTCTGATATCTATATGGATATATTACAGTTTTGTATTTCTTAGGCTCAGTTTCCAGGAATTATTGGTTCTGTTGATGCTAGAAGAGCCATGCTGATTAATAAATCTAAGGAATGGTCTCTCTGTTTTCTTGTTATTAGTTCTCATCTGATGCTTGGGTGTCCTCTGCTAGTATGGCTGGTTGGACTCTGACATATTTCAGTAGAGGCAAAAACTCTCAAATATTCACAAACATAAACCAATCTAGTCTTGATTAAAGTATCACAAAATTGGATATATCCAAGAAGAAGTGGCAGTTAAATAACAAGCTCCTCCTTTCTTTTTGTTTATAGTTTAGTAGAAGCTTTTTTTTTTGTGTGATACAATGAGCTTTCCTACATGGTGCTATAATGAAAGATCAGGTAGCTCAATGGATTAGACACCGCTCCAGAGTATATTTGTTTCTGAGCGCAGCTGAAACAAAAATTACTTTTTAAGCAGTAAACCCAAAGGTCTGTCATTGACAGAATTTAACTGGAAATGGTTCAGTACAGAAACTGTGCTTCAATTACCAGGGCAGAAATCTGCACTCACCATAAAGGATCAGATTTGAAAAAGAAGTGTATGATGGCATAAAACCATACTGCTCCAGAAAAACCTCTGTAGCTGTCCTCTCAGTCTCTCTCTCTTTGTAACATTATAGCTTTGGTTTCATGGGGCACTAATTTATGTTCTTGGGGGGAGGATGAAGTTAGAAACTCTAGCTAAATACATTTAACACAAGGCATAAATGGCACAATGAGAGTGACCATTTCCTCCAGACTCAGAGAGACATATTTTAATGCATGTCTTCCAGCTCACTGGTTTTTATGCTACACTGTTCTATGTAACCTGTGTCTTTCTAGGATTATCAGGTTTGTTATCTCTTTTTCTGGAAATACAGCATTTTTACCCCTTATATGCTATATATATATATCCATATTAACACTGATATTTCTTTCTGAAGTCTGCTATTAATTTGGGTAAAGTAATGAGCTAACCTTTGCTAATGAAGGAATCTAAACTAAGGGAAAGGGCCTTTGTAGCTGAAAAGACTCAGGAACTAATATCTAGAACCAGATTTTCCAAACACTTCAGCTGTTCTTTTTCCACTTCTGCTGCTGTCAGCTTTACTGTGTCATGAATCTGGAAAGTGACGCACGCTATGTGTCGAAATAATACATTATGCTGATAACACAATTTCTCTTCCTTTCTCCCCTCATTTCTTATATTCTTCACCAGAAAGGGTGAAATTAAAACTTGAATTGTGACTGGCAGATATTAGTCACATCACAGTGTCTAATAAAAGACATAGGGAGGGAGTAATTTGCCTAATTTGATTGCCTACAAAAAAAAAAAAAAGCTGATAGACCTGGGGTGGTTACACACATTCTCCTTACAGGTAGTGGAAAGCTAGCTGTCACAATCAGTTGAGGACTGGGTGAAATTTATGTCATGCTGAAGTAGAAGTCTGCATATGATCAGAAAAATCCCTTTCCAAACCTTATTTTCCAGATCTCTAGTGAGTCTGACTAGCTTGAACGTAGTAGGGGGCTGCATGACTCCCACCTTCAGGCTCCATCGGGAGAAGCATTGGAGTCTATCTGGACAGTAGCAGCGAAAATGAGAGAGGCATCTCTGGAATGAACAAGAATCTGTTTTTCTATAATATTTCTCCAAGAAGGATTCTCATTTACTGCTTGGAATCATCCACTGATGAGGTACATCTTGTTCCATTTAATATTTGGCCAGTCAAAGAAGGTGGCCTAAGATATATATCTTCAGGTAGATAGTTAAACGCGTCTTAAAATACATGCTGATATTTCTGTCAATAATATTTTACTCTCTTCACAGAACTTGTGTCATCACTTCATTATCAGTGCAAAACTGGTTTTTACAATGTCCCAGTATAATTCTTTATATGCTGCTTCTGGAAGACCCTCTAGTGTTGCCATAGTGCCACAGTGCACCACAGCACACAAAGATGAATAATTGCTGTCTCTACGTGTTGTGTGATAGTAGTCAAGAAGCTCTTGAGGCAGGCATCTGCAGCATATCTTTCTAATAAAAGTAGAACAGGTTTTAGAGCCAATGAATGTTTGGAATAATTTGGTGCCAAGTTCAGTTGTGAGCATATGTTTTCTACTTTGCCTGTAAAAATTATTTTTCTTAGCTTTTCTTTTCCTGGGAGTATAGTATAGAAACCTATTAAAGAGGAGATAGACAAGCAGTGAGTCTTTAGATCTAAGAAAAATTTTTGGTTGAAAATACCAGGCAGATTTTCAACATAAACTTGAAGAAAACTTAGCCTGGCATCATCATTCCAATTAGAACTACAGATTCAGCCATGTACTGAAACCAACCTTATTCCTGGAGAAGAAGGAGAGTAAGATTTAGACATGAAATCATTTGCTTTGTTGTAATTCTTGTTATGTTCCGTCATCTCTCCCAGGTGCCAGGATAGGGGAAACCAGACAAGTTGCCAATGAGAGTCCTGTTAATGTTCCTGTAGGATTGTAAATATAAAATTATGTGCTTTGTGTGACAAGAACACAACATCAAAGTCATGGGCAGAATTTAGTGGTTTGGAGCATAAGGTATGTTGAACATCTGCCTGTTGGATTAGTCCTGCAAGATAGCTGATGATATTTTGTGCTTGCTAACAAAATCTTAGATCTCTGATCCCTTTCTATGTTTCTTCTCAATGTCAGCATGGGATATAAAGAGCAGTGTCAACTTGAGGATCGTTCCTGAGTGTGGGCCAGACTCTTAGGTTTTAAATGGCTTCACTAGGGGCACATCTTGCATGACAAACCTAATGGCCTTCTATAATGGAGAGTTTACATCAGCAGACAAAGGAAAAACTATGGATGTAATCTGTCTGGCATTCTGTAAGACCTTTGATATGGTCCCCCACAACATCCTTCTCTCCAAGTTGGACAGATACGGATTTGATGGATGAACTGTTTGGTGGATAAGGGATTGGCTGGGTGGTCGCATCCAGAAAGTAGTGGTCAGCAGCTCAATATCTGTATGCAGATTGGTGACAAGTGGTATTGCTCAGGGGTCTGTTTGGGGACCAGTACTATCTAATACCTTCATCAACAACATTGACAGCGGGATCAAGTGCACCCTCAGCAATTTTGCAGATGAGACCAAGCTGAATGGTTAACAAACCTGAGGGATGGGATATCATTCAAAGGGACCTGGACAAGCTTGAGAAGTGGGCCCATGTGAATCTCATCAGAAGGCCAGGTGCAAGGTCCTGCACATGGGTCACGGCAATCCCTGGTATCAATACTGGCTAGGGGATGAAGGGAATGAGAGTAGCCCTATGGAGAAGGGTTTGGTGGTACTGGTGCATGAAAAGGTCAACATGAGCCAGCAAAGTGTGCTTGCAGCCCAGCAAACCAACCATATCCTGGGCTGCATCAAAAGAAGTATGACTAGCAGATTGAAAGAGGTGCTTCTACCCCTCTACACTGCTCTGGTGAGACGCCACCTGGAGTACTGTGTCCAGCTCTGAGGTTCTCAGCACAGAAAGACATAGACCTGTTGGAGAGGGTCCAGAGGAGAACCATTAAAAAATCGGAGGCTGGAGCACCTCTCTGACGAGGAAAGGCTGAGACAGCTGAGGCTGTTCAACCTGGAGAAGAGAAGGCTCCTGGGAGATCTTATTGCTGCCTTTAGGTACTTAGAGGGGACTTACAAGAATACAGTGGACAGGCTTTTTACTAGGCCCTGTAGCAATGTGACAAGCGGTAACATTTTTAAACTAAAAGAGGGTGGATTCAAACTAGATATCAGGAAGAAATTTTTTACAATGAGGGTGGTGAAACACTGGCACAGGTTGCCCAGAGAGGTGGTGGATGCCTCATGCTTGGAAACTTTCAAGGTTAGGTTGGATGGGGCTCTGACCAATCTGATCTGGTTGGAGATGTCCCTGCTCACTGCAGGGGTTTTGGGCTAGATGACCTTTAAAGGTACCTTCCAACTCAAAGCATTCAGTGATTGTATGATTATATAAATGTCCTGTCTGAAATTGAGATGGTAATCTGGGATCATTCCTGCCAAGCAGTTGGTACCAATCCCCTTTCTTTCTTGAGGGAGGAGTCTGTATGAAAATATGTAACGAAAACTTAAGTATGAAGGATTACTACAGCTTGTTTTGAAAGCTTTGGAACACTGTTATACTTCACAAAAACACTGAATGAAATCCAATTCAACAGGCTTATAACTTCTGGGACATTTTGCTCTTGGCTTTAGCAGAAGTAGTTCAGAATTTTGATCAGATTTTGGGAGGTTTTGTTTAGAACTGTTTAGAAAAGTAAAAACGCCTTTTACTACTCCCTGTCATGGAGCAAAACTTTTGTATGCATAATTAAGTTTCATTTGAAAGAACATCTTCCATCCTCTTTCAGATCAGTTAACGTGCTTTCTGAGTATTACCAACACTGCAACCAATTTTGCTTAGTTTATAAAAATGGGAAAGGACTGTGGAGGAATGTGCTGGATACTCCCAAGACTGAATCATGTTTCCTGATATGTGACCTCTAAGCCCTTTCTGGTTGCAATTACCCCTGAGAAATCTTTCACTGTCAAAGTCTAGTTACTGAGAGAAACTGTGGCCTAAATGTTCTGAAGCATCAACCTATTTGTCTGTAAATACATACACATACACTATTCTATGATTCTATGATATATAAATGTATATGAGGAAGGCTGTGGAGTCTCCTACATTGGAGGTATTCAAAAGCCACCTGGACATGGGCCTGGGCAACTGGCTATAGGTGTTCCAGAAGACAGGTTCAGGCAAATTGGCTCCAGAGGTCCCTTCTAACCTCGACCATTCTGTGATTCCATTATATATGTTCTCTAATGACAGAATAATCAACATAGACAACAGTGGACAACATATATAAAGATTAGGATTGTATGACCCATCTGCAAGTGACTAAAAAACCCTTTAGAATCCACCAAACATGAAATTTGAGTTTTAATGGTTATTCCAGCCAAAAAGCAAGGCCATAATAAGATGCATTCAACTGGTAGATTTTGGCACTGGTTCAGAGTAATTTCATCCAATTACATTTAGATGAAGTTTTCTTTTTGAAATGCAATGTTTAATCTAAACCAAAATTAGGTTTCCCATTTAAAACTGATCATTTGTCTTTTAAATAGCTATTAGAAGCAATACAGTTCAGTTGGCTGATTTTCTAGTAGGCTTTTATGGAACAGAATTAGTTTCTTACTGTTATGGAATTTGCATTGAGAGATGTCTTTCAGCGTCATGATGTTGGTGATGGCAGTTTCTAAATAAACTAGTTGAATATTTATACAGGAACGGCATCTAAATAAGTAAAGCAAAACAATAATTTCAAAATCACTTCTCATCTGAATATTCTGTGAGCTTGTGTTAGAAAGATTATGATAATAAGGTCCTATAGCTGGAGACAAGCTTTACAAAATTCCAATACAGATCTCTTACCATTTTTTTATTTTTGAACAATTTCAGGCTAATCTGGGTTTAGGATTCAAGCTGGGATCTATCCCATGGAAGAAATATTCAATAGATTATTTTACTAATGCATAATTTATGCAGAAATTATGACCACAATAACATGATATAGGAGTCAGGCTTGATTTTCTAAGTTTGAATCTTTTAAGAGAGAGGTATGGTACGTCATATAACAAAGACACCATGTATTGCACAATTTACTACTAATACAGCTGCAAAGACTACCTTGTAATAAAATGAAACTTTTAATTGCCATTATTAGGGGAGAGGAGAAATTGATGAACATTTTAAGAGTATGAAACAGTAAGAATTATTGGTGCTCGGCTTCCAGGAGACAGAAGTGACTTGGAGACTGTTCTTGGAGACGATTCTCCAGAATATCTTTCTTCTTACTGATTCTTACTGAAGCTAACATGTAAGAGCAGTGAATGTTTGTGGGAACTGTTTGTTTTTTTTTTTTTTCCTCTTGTAGCACATTTCAAGCCTGGGGCCTCTGGGTAATATTTATACTGTGATTCAGAAAATGATTTTGTAAAGGACTCCTAATTGATTTGTTAAAAAAAAATAAATCTGATATAAATCTTATATATTATATAATTAGATTTTAGAACAATACCCTCACTGAGCACTTACACAGAGTACCAGTATCTGAAATCAGATACATGCAGCTTAAGAATAATTAGACCCTGATTCAGTGGTTTACCCTGTTAAGCAGCGATTCAACCAGCTGAAGAGCTTCAGATACATATTCATACCCCATTGAGTTCTATGGATGTAAGCAACCGCTTGGAAGTTGAGCATGTGCTTAAATGCTTCTCTCAGCAGAGGCTCTGGCTGAGTTTTGAATGTCACTGTTATATGTCCTTCCAATATAAGAAAAATATGTTTTCTGTTTTTCTTTATTATGGGATCTGTCCATTCTTTTGATATTCTTATCTTTCATTTTCCCGTAAGAAATTAAATTGTCTTTCTTTTCTATGGCCTTATTCTGTACTACAGCCAGTAGCACTATCTTAAACAGAAGACTAGAGGATACAAAGAAGCAGAAGTACAGATGAGTTGTTTAAAAATTGTTTTCATTCATATGTCCTTAGCAATAAGATACAAGGGGAAAGAAATGCAGAGCACGTGTAATGCATAAGTAGAATTATTTCTAAATAGGATTGTTTCCACATTTCCTAAGAGCCATCAGCAGCTCTTTAATAGTCCATCCTCAAACCCTGAGAGGTGGTTGAATGAGCGTTTATGCCCATCTGGTGTTCTTATGTGCTCTCATGATAGAGAGAAACATTTTTATTTTAGTTTAGTTTTCCAAGGACATATTTATTTTTCAGTATAAACCCCTGCTTGTTAAAAAAAAAAAAAAGAATGAAAAATGTCCTGACAACTTTCATTTTTATTTCAGTCAAAGTCCTGGTGAACTTCTTTGTGAAAGTGGAGTGGACCTGCAGAATCCAGATGCCAGATCTCACAAAGCTGAAGAAAAATCTCTTTTAAGTTTACACATACAAACCTTAGTCTGTGAGAGATCAAACATGGACAATGTCTGTCAGTTAGCTGTCATAGGTTGAATTCTAATTTAATTGTGTGTTTTAACACAGACTTGGAACTTGTTTCAGTAAAATAGTATGAAACGGGGGCTTTGAGTCCTAAGATAATAAGTTAAGTTCATCTGTGAGTACAGAATAGAATTTTCTCAATTCACCAAAGTGCAAGTTACAAATACTTATAGATCTAGCAATTTCCATTACAAATACTCATAAATGACCTTTAAAAAGGAAGAAATGCTGCCTTTGAAAAGGAATGATCCATGTTACAGCACTAGCTGCAATTTTACTGTGCACCCTGTTTCTCTGAATCTGTGAATATCAAGGATTTGGCACTTTTCTTCTTCTCGGAAGAGGAAAGGTAGGTTTCTGTCACTCTAATATTTAGGTTATTAGTGGTTCTTTAATCCCAGTTCTAATGTTTTTGCCATCTCACAAGTTTTGTGGGGTTTCTGGCCCTTATGTTTCTTCTTTCCTTGGAGAAGAACAAGAGGGTGATGGTTTACACCTGCTGCGGAGTATTCGCACTGAGCTGGCAATCAGGTATTAAAAGGCCCAAATGCACATTTAAGCAACCTGCATAACTGCTATACATAACTTGATACATGCTTCATATTAGGTGAAATACAAGCTCTTCATTTCAGCAAAGAAGTAGGACAGTAGCAGCATTCATTTCCCTAGCCAAAAGAAGCCCCAGTCTCTGTCTAATGCTCAATGTCACAAATCCAAACTCAATTTCAGCTTGGGAAGTGCTGACAAGTTGCTGGGACCTTAGCCCAGGTTTGACATGCCACAGCAAAGCACATGTTGGGTGTGGGAAGGAAAACACTGGCACAAAGATTGTGACTCAACTTAAGTGAGTTTGCTTGTTGTGGCAGTTTAGCCCGGATCACCACACAGTTCTTTGCTTACCCTCCCGCTACCCAGCAGGACGGGGGGAGAGAAGTTGGGAAGAAAGGAAAACTCGTGGGTTGAGATAAAAACAGTTCACTAAAAATACTAAAAACTACAAAGCTAACAGAATATAAGGATATTAATATATGCAGAATATACAAAATGAACAATGTACAGTTTCTCACCACCCGATGTCCGAATGACCGACGCAGCCCGTCCTGAGCAGTGATCACAGAAACGAAACCGAGCAGCAAGCAAAAGGGGGGAGAGCAAGCTAGCCAGGTAGAGGGAACGATGGCAGCAAGCAAGAGAGAAGAAAAGGATGCCAAGGGTGCCCGAACGGATACCCGAAAAGAATTGCCAGAAAAGAATTGCCCCCTCCCATGGGCCACCCCCCACTTATATACTGAGCATGACGTTTATGGCATGGAATACTCTCTTTGGCCAGTTTGGATCAATTATTCTGTCTGTCTTTTGCCCAGCT
>JAAGAY010144969.1:13137-29351 GCA_011801015.1 Ardeotis arabs | reverse complement strand
TCTTGTTCCAATTAGAGGGTTAGAAAGCTCGGTTACAATTAAAGTCTAGAACATGTTTTTTCCTAAAGCGCCAGGTTTGCAAACTAAGTCTACGGCCTGAAATTCAAGCTGTGTCTTTTCTTGTTAATTACTAGTGAGTTAGTGGGAAAATCAGTAGGACAAATACCGTTCTCAGTTGCCTTATTATTTCTAAATTATGGGCTTGCTTTTTTTTTTTTTTAAAGCGGCCATGAAATACTGTTGCCAGAGTGAACAGCGGAACCGAGGACGTACTTCATCGCGGGGTTTGCAGATGAAATGTATGCAGAGCGAGCGAACAGTGGAAATAAATATCAGTACGGTTTCTCCAGGAGTGGGAGTAGTACAAAATAAATCTTTTTGTTGGTGAAACCGCAGTGTATAGTTAGAAGATACCAGGGAGGTTATCTCCTGTAAGAAAATGTCAGTTTAAATTAAAACCACTCCTAAGCCAGCCCTGTGATTTGTGTGAGTATTTCTAGCCAAATGAGCTGGGTGGAGGCAACGTACAAGGCCTTGGGTCCTGAGCACCTTCCAGGCCAGACCGACCCATCGTACAAGCTGTACACTGGTTAACAGATCCTTGGTCTGTTGTAAGAAAGTAGTTACATCAGCATTCCTAGTGACTTCCTTCAGTGCTGTGAAAACTTCTGGATTGTCTGTGGAATAAACGTGTCACCTATCCCAAGGTGCGTGCTGCTGTCTTCTACTGTCTGTTTACCTCTGGATGTGGGCTCTTTCAGTTCACCTAAGAAGAAACAAAACTATTGGCAATGAAAGCGTGCCTCATCGCCCAGGCTTCAAAAGAAAAGGAATTTTCTTCCTGATGATATTCTGTTTTGGGCTTTTTTTGAGGCTTGACTGCATGGTGCAGTTTGGTGGCAGGCAGTGCTCACGTCAGGGTTGCAGCTTGTTTGCAGCACTTCAGTTCGTGCAAAGGGTCTGGTGATCCTAGAGTGGCAAAGAGAATACAATTAAAAATGTATTGGTGTGATTATGATTTTAATCCGTAGTTTATTGAGAGCAGTGGTTTTGAGGGTGTTTTTGAAAGTTATAGAAAAATGTTATTTTTGCAACACAGATTGCTCAGTCCTGGCGTGTTTTTCTGTGCTGCAGGAGCCACCTCCTGTTGTGTTGGTGATGTTGGATGAGCGGGGAATGGTGACGGCCGGTGCCTTTGCGCCAGGGACCTGTCACCCGGAGGTGCTGGAGCTCTGCTGACCTGGGTTCCAGAGCTGCTGTTGGGGCTGGGATTTCCTTTGCGTGAAGCAAAGCGCTCGACTGCCAGAGCTGCGTCAGAAAGTCACGTCGGCGCGTACCCCTCAAATAGAGCGGGTTGTCACTAAAACTCGCGTTTATTGGCGTGTGGATGTCCTTACTGGGCACGAGCACGAGCACGGCGGTTGATCACCAGTACAGCTCTTCCCGTCTGTGCTCCGCTGGCGTTTCTGGCGGAAGCTTGCCGTGCTGGATGCAGCCGTGCAGTTAGGAAAGGAAAAAGAGTGGTGGTTTGGTTTGGTTTTGGGTTTCTGTTGTTGGTTTTCAATCTTTCTTGTTAGTATTCAGTCTTACCTGAGAAGACAAATCTGTTGTGCTGGTTGTGTTTTTGTTTCTTTATGATCTAAAAAAGAAGTCTGAATGTATGTTAAAGCCCATATTTTCTGGTTTTTACGGGAGGAAATGAAAGTGTTCTTTTCTCTGGCAGTTTCTGTGAGGAAGTGAAATAATGAAATAGTGAAGTCTCCTCACTCTCCATGAAAACTGGGGAAATACAGTTGAGCAATTAGGAGAAGAAAGGATTTTTAGAAATGCTTAACTTTTAAACTTTGCAGAAGAAAAAAAAAAACTAAAGTCTTCACAACTTAATAGAGCGGATACCAGTGCTGCTTGAATAATTATGCATCGTTTTAGGCTGAGAGCAGCTGATCAGATACATGAGGTAAAAGTAAATCAGGGGAAGAAAGTTTCTTTTCTGCCTGTGTTATTAAATAAATAAGCTTAATTTTTAGGGTAAAATCTTGTAGGTTACAAAAAACTAGTTCCCTTGTGAAATAGAAAGAAAGGCTTTTGGTGTTACAGAGGCAGTTACGTGGGATTCCGGGGGGCCGTACAAAGGCAGTTTAGCATTTCTCTTCCTGAGCAAGGTGCCTCGGTGGGTGGTTGTTTCTAGAAACGTGGCTTTATAAATTCTGCTGTTTGGTTCTGCTTCTTTTACTTTTTTTATTCATAACTTTTGAAGAGGAAGATTTGTGTGCTTGGTGGATGAAGAGATAACTGTTAAAGAACTGAATGGCAGAGAATAATAACCTGAAAACAGGTGGAGTTTCTCAAAGGGAAACACCAGACCTGATCATTTTAGGTCAGGTTGAAGATACGTGAATTACCCTCTGCTGTTGGCACAGCCTGGTCTTCATTTTTGCTTTTTTACCCATTAAAATAAACTATTCATTTCAAAGTCATTAACAAAAACTCTTCTTGATTGAAACTGCCGAGAGTGTTTATTTGACAACAAAGCAATTCCCATACAAATTAGTTCTAAAAAAATAATTTTGGTCTACATTTTGCAATCTGTAAATCTATACTTTTACATTATTTAAATTTTGAGGAGAGGAAAAACCCTTGTTTACCTTTTCATCTGCCTCCACAATTGATAGCAAAAGAAGATAGAACTTTCTTTATTCTCCATCTCCTGCTACTGTAGATGAGTACAGAGGGTAATCTTCCCTTGTCCTTCCAGATTAATTTCTGATAAATCTCTTTCCCTTTGCCGACCACTTTGTAATTCGCGAGATGTGCTCATGTCTGGGAAGACCATTGCGTCATTTCTTTTGCCTCTCAAACTGCTTATTTGACTTTTTTTAGCTGTACTCTGTAGCCTCACTTTGTTCCTTCTTTTTGACTGTGGAAAAACTGCCTGTGCTGCGAGAAGGTGCCGCTTAGACCAGCGTTGTCTCCTTAACCTGTTGTTGAAGGTCCTTAGCTGTCCTGTGTTTATGGTGCGGTTACCGCTTCACGCGACAGGAGACTCGTCCTAACCTACCGAAAGTGGCGAAGCGTTTGGAGCAGGCTGTGCGAGGTTGGTGAGCACGTTCTGACAATTGATCCCATTTGCTGAACTTTTTGACACGTGAGACAATAGACATTTTTGCTTTTCGTACCGTTTAAAAGCCTTTAATTACCTTACCTACAAGACTGACATAATAGTGTAGATCCCATTTTTATGTGAGTAAACCCATCTATTTGTTCCAGTATTTGTCTCTTTTAAAGATTTAATACTTTGACTGTATTGGTATAGTCATTAGCAACACAATAATTCTTTTTTCCCTGCTATAGTTTATTCAACCCACCTAGCACAAATGGAACTGTGACTCTGCGCTGATGCTTCTGAAGAAGTTTAAGATATTTCTTCTTCAGCAGAAATAAGTGGCAGCAGTATCACTCCACCCCCAGTAGTGCATGTTGGTAGTTTTCTGATTTGTTCCAGTGAACTTGCATGCTGTAAGTAGTTATAGCGATTCAAATGCTGCATAGATTTATAGAGAGAAAGAATTAAGAGTAATAATGAGGCAAGCAAGCAGAACTACTGTTTCTTCATACATTTTTAAATAGCTGAGTAAGCAGATGTAGGGTTTTTATAGCCATATGCAGTTTGTGACGCTTGCACTCTGCCATATAAACTACTGTAATGACATAAACAATAATTTAATTTTGCTGAAGGATTAAATAGGAGCAATGCAATCCTGAGTAGGGAATCTACTATAAAACCCAGGGTTTTAAAGCATAATTCTTTCAGTTGAGGAGAGAGGATAGAAAATGTGAATCTAATACTTTACATTTTTTCCCCCTGATGTGGAAAACCTTCTTCAGTAGGTTTGAATCTTACTCTTGTGTAGGGTACAAGGTCACAAGTCTTTACAGCAGGTTAGTCAATCAGACTTAAATGGCTGAATTTTAATCTGCTAAGCTTATTAGAGAAACAACACTTGTATCACTGTAGTTAAGTTTGCCACAAGTTTCAGTGTAACCTCTCTTCGGTCGTTACGTGACGGGTATTACATCAGTGTGGACTCGGCTTTAACAGAGAAGTTGTGGTGTTCCACATTTCATTTATTTAAAAGCTCCGTTTTTCTATTTTTTTTTTAATAATCTCATACTGAGGAGTATCTAAGGACGATTTTAGTCTGTCACTGTTGGACTGTTTTCTGTTCCCAAGGCAAATGAATTTGACTGTAGTGAGGTTCTTTTTTTCTGGGAGAATGATATATGCATTTGAATTCCCTGGATACTAGGTTAGCTTTACGTCAGGGTTCATGGGTTAAACCAGAATATTTGACGGATATGAAATTTCTCACATGACCTTTAGCAAAAGGCTACAAGCTGAATAGTAAAATTTGGCTAAAAGGCTTTTGTGCCGTGATGTAAGAAGTAGAAGCAACACCAAAATGCTCCCTCTTGGATGCTTTAATGCAGTAGTAAATGTTAGTCAATTAATAGGTGAAAAATTACTGTGCCTAGGTAGCTAGGGAGTGTTCATGAAGAGTGCTTTAAAGTAGTGGTAGTCTTCTGAGTGCACTTATTAGCCAGTTTGCTTTACCTTCAGCCTTTTCACATAATTTTTCCAATACTGATTCATTTTGCAAGTGATGTGAGCAAATAAGGATGGGAAATTAAAGACTTGAGAGTTTTTGTCTTTTTTTTTTTTTTTAAATTTTATTTGCCTTAATTACAGCATTATTTCTCTAAATGCTTGATAACTATGATACAGCTCATGCGCGTGACAGAGGTGGATCATGAAGCAAGGTATCCCAAAGACACTTACCCCTTCTTGTAACGTACAGAGCAGGATGGCGACAGTTCTGTTAACGGAACTGTTGAATGAGAGTGGTCCTCCTGCATCTGTTAGAGGAGGTTAGGGTAGACAGAAGAAACAAATACACTTTTTATCAAAAAGGATAGATGTGAGAGAGTCTCTGCTTTCTCTTAGGAAAAGGCAGTATGTAGCTCTTGGGCAGAGGAAGGAAAGGTACTGAGCATATTTATGGTCACAGCATATGGGGAAAATGTAATATCAGATAAATCAGGTTGAAATTTGCAGGACAGATGAGGCTAGAAGAGCTTGTTTTGGTAGGAGCCAAAATGTTTGAAAGACCAGGCAGACTTCCTAAGCGTATTTCTTCTTTTGTGTTATAAAAATTATCACAATTTTAATGTGTTGCTGAATTCAGTTTGCATTCATGTAGCTTTGCTTGCTTTTGTCATCTTATCTTCATAATTCTTTAATCTTCTGGTTTTCATACTTACATATGTATTCTCTGCCTCTTCAATAATTACTTATTCCCTTCCCCAGGCTCTTTTTCTTTGAGTTTTTGTGTTTTTCAAAACCGGGTAGCATCCATTAATCTTGATTTTTAAACGCTTCCATTTCTTTTCTGGCATCTGTGCTTTCATTTTCTCTCCTTTTGTTTGCGTTGTGAATATGGTGTAGTAAGGAGGGGAGATATTTACAAGTAATTAGAAGCAGGATATTATGTGGAGCTCTGGGTCAGTGGATCTAGCCTGCTGAATAATGAGATTGGATGGGTAGATCAAAACATTCCTGAGTCACTAAATTGGAATTGCCAGTCGGAAGAGAAACCGAGCGAGCGCAGCCCCAGGACGGCGTGCTGAGGGTGGCTGCCGTGCTGGCAGGGAGCGCGCGCGGGAGGAGAGGATGCAAAATAGCTGGCACAGGTTTCTCGTGTACTTTGATTTTTATAAGAAGTAGTTTTCTTTGGAATTTGTTTTGGTCTTGTTCAGTTATTTCCAGCTGTAAATCAGACTTTCTACTGTTCATGAAACTTTGTATTGGCATAGTTGGAGACCGAAGAAAATATTGCTGCTTGTGTCCGTATTAAGATAAAAATACTTTTCTGTATATTCTGAGTTCTGTAGACGGCTAGATATTGTGTATGTGTGCTATAAAAAATAAAGACTTCTCTTCAGATGGAGTTTCGACGCGACTCGAGCTGGCATCTTGCATTTGAACTGTTTGAAGATTCCCTCCACGCGTCATTGTATTTTCATACTCCCTATATGGCAAATGCTGGCGTGGGCAGGATAGCTCGTTTTGTCAAAGTATGATCAAATCTCCTAAGTACCTTTGGACTTTGCTTTCTTCTCCCGTTTCAGTCACAGATTTCCAGCTGTGTGCATCCATAAACTGAGCGTACTGTAGCTGCTTTTCAGTTTGACTGTCAGCATTCCTGCAGCTTAGGTTGCTGTCTGAAACAGAATTAGCAGTAAATTTAAAGATGGTCTTCGTCTAGCTACGAAGGCAGAGCTCATTGAGGGAAGAAAAATTACTGTGTATCTGCTAGCTAGAGACTGAAAGAGAAGATTTGGTGACCACATGCAGAAGTGGTGGACTCGTTTGTCTGAGTAAGTCTGTTCTTAGGTTCACAAAATGGGACATTTTGCACCCAAAAGGTAGTCCACCCTTTAATATTGCACACACTCTGTCTGAGTGTGAAAGTTTAAGTTCTGCCTGCAGCGTGTGCACTCCCTGCCTTTATTTTTTTTTCAGGAAAAGTCCTTGACAGCATCTGTCAAATGAACTAAGCAGACCCAGCAACAGTAAACCGGTTATTTACGTGTTGGTTGGTTCATTCTTACTCATTTATGGATACGCTGCTAAGGTCAAACAGCTGCTTACAGATTGCATGAAACAAATTCTGTGGTCAGTGGTGCCAACAGTCTCCTGGGTGCGTTCCCAACGTCTCTGCCACACCAAAACCTGCAGCTTTGTGAAAGGTGTACTTTTTAGTTGAATGGGGAGTTTATTTCTCAAGTGCGTTCGGAGCTTGTTCTTCGGAAACTGCTGGAAGCGTTTGGGCGATGATTAAGCGATGACTTGCTGGGTGCAAGCTGCACTGAAGTCCCACTCATGAAGTTTATTGTTCGGTAATCTAACGCATAAGTGACTTTGTGATTAATGACGTGGATTAGATGTATCCTGAACCTGCTTAATTGGAAAGATATTTTAATCTGTTGCCATGATTTTTCCCTGAATTTTTCCATAGCGTCAGCTAACATTTCCTAGGCTCCTACTGTCCGTTCATTCTTATTTTTATGCGATCGGTCATCTGCAGCAAGACTTTGCCTTGACCACCAAAAGAAGAGGATTCTGTTGTTGGGTCACCTCAAGTTCTCTTCCTCCTTGTAGACTGACGCGAGGCTTGTTTCTCCTTTGGGTAATCTACTTGAGGACGAGGGAGTGTGAACATGATAAAACTGTGGTTTTCTCGATGGAACTTTGTCCTGGCAAAATGAGCTGGTGCTGCTCTGCAGTTGAAGCACGTGAACCGATGGTGGCGAGTGGAGTGGCATTAGAAATGGCACAGCGGCATTCAGCCACTCTGTGTGCGCTTGCGCATCGCCTTCGTCTTAGTGGCAGTGCTGCTAGTAACTTGTGAAAAAGGTGCTGTACCAACAACACTGCTTTTCTATTGACATTTTTTACAAATTGTGTTTATTTGTGCTGAAGGCATCTGGCATCTGAACCACAACAACGCCGCTCAAGGTCTCTGGGCTGTTCCAGAGTCCTGCTGTGCTGTGGTTCGCCCTGCCCCGGGCCGTGCTCGGCCGCTCCCTCGCAGGGCGGCGGAACAGGCTGCCTGCCCGCTTCTCCTGTGCCGGGGCTGGCGGCGCGCTGGGTTAGCTAAGCTGCTTTAGCAGGCTCTCTCTAACAACATTACAGATTATCAAGACTTGAAAAACACGCTTCTCTTGTTTTAAGCACAGATAGTTCACAAATGCCTAAGTCAAAAAAGTCCAAAGTCTTACACAGATAATGGTTACTCCAGTTTTAGTGCGACTGGTGTCTTTATTTCAGGTAAGAGTCTGAAGCTACAAGTAAATCTAAACTTGAATCTATACTTTAAATATTTGCAACTTACTTTGACAGCTAATCAATTTTAAAGATAAGTATTTACGTTGTGGAGATTTTATTGTAGCGTAAAGTATTTCGGGTGGTAAAAACACTTGTGGTTTGTTCTGGACTTTCACGTCAAGGTGTCGTTTGAGTGAAAGCATAATGAAAATACTTAAATGCAGGCTCTAAAACGCCTCCTCTGATGCCAGCTGGCCGTGTCATAGGAAGGTGTGTGCCGGTTAAAGACGTCCAGGCTGCTGGTGGCTTCAGTACTCACCGCGTTAAGTGACAATTCTATCAGTATAGAAGGTTACATTTCTGTTATTTCACTTCCATCTTACCTTTAGCATAATATGAAGGACTGTTGTAATAAAATGATGTGATGATAACTTTGCAATAAGCCCTCAACGTATAAGTTAGTGAACAAATAATTTGCTTTTGTTTTATCTTTAGGAGATTCAGTTTTAGAGGTGCGGGGAGGCTGTTACCACCTACCTTAGAATATTCAAACTAGATACCAGGTAAGTACTGTATTTTTTGATTTCTTGTAGCTAAAAAAAAAAATAAATGCACTCATTTAAATGCAGAATAATGCTGAGGAAACAAAGTTCAAACTTTCTTACAGAAATCTCTTCATACCTGACAAAGCCAAGCTTAAAACACCTTGTATTTTTCTTGATAGTACAATCTTGTATGTTTCTCTCCTCTCCCCTTTAAAAATGATTTTTTTCCTAGAAAAATACCAGATTGTATTTACCAGATTTTTCCTAGAAAAATACCAGTCACTCACCAGAGAGTGACTCTAAATGAATCTGAGACAGATGGACATGATGCGGAGGCCAGTGGTGCTATTTTGTTTTTGTCATAAATCAATATTTACTGAAGTGTTTCCTGGCTTGCTGTTTTTATTTAGACTTTTACTAGTAAATACAGGTTGAGATAGGACAATTTAGTTTAAGATGAACACCTGTAGCTAGTCTGCAGTGGAAGTCTTTGAAAAACTACTAATCTTAAATTTAATTGACATTATATTTTACCACACAGTAACCAGAAATGATTTGCGGAATATAAATATTTCCTAAAATACTCTAGTGCTTCCTGAAGGTGCATAATAAAGCATCAACTAGACATAATTTTTGTAAGAGCTGGCAAAACATCATTTCCAAGCTAGGCTCTTTAATTGTCTGCTAATATACTCTTAAAACTGTCACTGCAGAGGGCTTGACGACGGTACAGGTAGTTTGTGCTCGGACACGTGCAGGGTTGGTGCCTTGGTGGTGCTGGGCCGTGCTGGGACAGCAGCCTACCTCGTCTTCTCCTTTCCAGCACTTCCAGCGGGGCTTTGAGCTTGTCTTTCTCATTCCTCTTGTTTCTTACCTGCCCCTTTTGGGGATTTCTCTGCTCTCTGCATTACTGACAACATATGGAAAGACTCAGGAATTGTTTTGTTCTTCTGCTTTTGACCAAACTCGTTGCAATTTGGATAAGAGAGTATCCCTTAAGGTTAGTGATTCTCCATTGTCCTATGTCTAGTGGGTAAGTACCATTTACCACGTCTGGAGGTGGTGGATGTTGTCTGTTACAGCTGAGTTTCACTTTTTGGAACAACTGCTAACAGCCAGATTCCCCACATTGAAGACAGACACCTCACTAAATTGTGAGCAGCGTGTATTTAAAGGTCTGTGCATTGGCGCGTGCATTCACGGTGTGATTTTGGTTTTTCTTTTTTTAGTAACTTAAGCTTATGAATGTACAAGTATTAAGGAAATAAAAATTGCGGTGAAGATTGTACCCCAATGTCCTGCTGTAGTAGGATTTTTAAAGTTACCATTGTTTGGTATCCTCTGTCCCTGCTGATTTTTGTCAGTGGAGCTGGGCACCCACAGTTCCTTTCAATCCATCTTTCCTCCAGTAAGGAAACTTGAGTGAGTGGCTGTGCCTTTGTGACTTACGGGGGAAAATACACAACATTAACTGGAAATGTGAAAGGTGATATTTAGACAACTTGGTACTTCACAGTTTCCAGAGGCTTGTTAATGAATAAATACTTAATGCTTCATCCTTGAAGTGCAATGAAAGCTACCGTTGTTAGCCTGCTTTGGGGTGCCGATAGCACTGAAATACGGTCGATGCTGTCCGTCGAATTAGCTCCCCGTCACTGTATTGCTACAAGGTGGTTCTTTCCAGCAGGGATCTGACTCCTGTGATTCAGTCTTGTTCCAGACATCTGCTCCCTGTGTGAGCAGTGTCGGTAACCTCTGCCCTCCGTCCTGCCACACAGCCAGAAACGTTTTCTTGGAAAAGTTGATGCCCCCTCGCTGCCCCCTTCCAGTGAAATTCTTTGCAGCATCTTGCATCAGGGTCAGATGACATTTTAGTTCTCCCTCCCTGCTTCTGGCCGTCTGATCTGCTGTCAGCCTTTGTCACGCTGGCATTCATTGGGATGTTCTGTGAGTATTCAGTTCCCTAAACTGGCAGAGAACTACTCATTTTTCTTGGCTTTAATAATAGTTTGCCATTTTAATGAGTTAAGAACAGCTTATAAAAGGGTCAGCAGACCTAGCAGGTATCACCAGTTTCATGAAACTTGATAGGATTCTTTTGGGAAGCTAAAAAGAAATTTAGTCTTAGGTTCAGTTTACCGCTGATGTATTTAAAATGTTAAAGCTGGCTTCCATATAACCCATCAGGTTTAACCTAAGCCTTTTCAGCAAGGCGGTACTAGTTGTACTTACCTGGTCACGCTGACAACAGTTGTGTTTTCCGCTAAAGCTGACTAACGCAGGGCGTTCTGGAACACAGACGGTTAAAACTGTGCTGTTTAATCCAGGGGATTACTTTTCTTCAGAGCCTTGGGAGAGAAACCTCTTCAGGGCATCCTGCTTGGTTGGAATACGTAGCAGATGGCTTGCTGCTGCTGAATACCACGCTTGTGAGAAGTACAGAGCAGCTTTCAGTCCTGTGAATTGGAGCCACTTGTAAAAACAGTGGGACAGATAGTAGCCTGGTTTGTGAAGTACTCCAAACTTAAATCACTTGCACCTTTATTGTCTGCTTCATATCTGAAAAGCCAAAGGCTGCATTCCTAGTAGTAGTGCACTTCTGTTCCCCTCAATAACAAGCTTCCCAGATGAATTCCCATTACCACCTCATCCTCCTCTCTCCTGCCAAGGCCGCCGTGTCCATTTCATACCAGTTTTGAAAAACAGACACCCCATTACAGCGAACTCCAGATACCCTGAGCTGTTCAGATCGAAGCAATTAAAGATTGCAGCAGTGTGGAATTTTATTCCTATGCCTGGCTTTGTTCTTGACAGGCAGCCTGCAGACTGATAGACATCGCCTGCATCAAATTCGAATTCATTTTTATTAAACAAATTGGCCCTAATTGAACAGTGGAGATTTTATTAGGCAGAACATAGTGTATACCTGTGATCCGCAGCATCTGTGCGCCAAGGACATGTTGGATTGATGTTAAAGGAAGCTTGTTCTGCCTAAACAGAGCTGCAGACTCTTAAACAACACAAATGTTCATCATGTCCTCAACGCTCCAGTTTGAGGCAATACCTTCACAAGAGCTAAATTACCATGTAAAATCTCAACCAGGGTGCTTCCCCCCCCACCCCCCCCACCCCGAGTTGAGATTAATCCCACGGGTCCCTGGCAAAGAGCCGTAGCGATAGACACGCTACCCTTGGCTGGACGCTGCCGACGGGTGGCTGACGCGGCGGAGCTGTAGGAGAGTTTCCTAGGAGGGCTGCGGGATGCGGTGGTGGTCGAAGAGCAGGAGAAGCTGCGTGGGGGAGCCAGGGCAGCGGTCGGAGCAGGCCTGTGCAATCAGCTAGATGACCAGATGGACGTCGGGATCATCAGTCACTGACCTCAGCACGGGGACCGCTCGCGTGGAGGGGGCTGGGAGGCTGCGGCCAGGTTGACCGATAGCGGCGGATGGGGAAAAGGCTGTCTCAGGGGGTTGTGCCTCGTGTGTTCCTCCATGGGGCGTTTCTTTTTGAAATATTTTTGTCATTTCACTGAATCAGATTGTGCCCAAACAAATGGATCAGTTTTTTCAGTGCTGCAAGACACAACACATTTTTCCTCTCGTACGGAAACCTTTGGGTAGCTGAACAGTACCCTTTAAAAGAAAATAAAAAAATTTCTCTCCCTACCCACATATTTGCCTTCCAGATTTGCGGTGTATTTTGAATTCTTAGCTAAAGCATTAGGGTTTACAGTTTTTATTATTAATAATAATGTATAGCTTCCTTATTAGGTAACCTTTAATTAAACTTACCAGAGCTGCCAAAAGCTTCTTGAGGGAAATTAGATGAGAGTTTGCTAGTTTAGCTGGTGTATTCCAGTCCATTGAAAGAAACTGGATGTAGTGCCCAGTGTTAAACTCATCTAAAGCTGGAGAGGCCAAATGCAGTTCACAGTAGGCTCCGAGGGGAGCAGGGAAGTTGTAAGGTCTCTGTCTGTGTCCCTGGCGCCCAGTCACACTGGCAGAGCGTGACGATAGCCGTGTGTTGGCGCTGACAGACCTGTGGTTTTCGTGAAGTGTATCAGCACTGCGACGTCGTGCCGAGAACCAGGCAGTGCACGGTGCAGCGTCTGAAAGTATTTCTTTCAGGTAGCCTTTTGAACGCTGAAGTTATTAACTTTGTTGTGTAAGATAAAGGGTTAAATTAGAAAAGTCTGGTGCTTTAAATATCTTTTTCAAAGGCTACATAATCTGGTGTAGGCTAACTGTAATGGCATAATCCAAAAATAGCCAATAGTCTCCTCTTCAGCGCTCATCCTCGCTGTGGTTCTGCAGCTAAAGAACGGCAAATGCTAATCTCCTCAGGATCTTAGAGGGCAGAACCGTCTCCGTGGCGTGGCACAAGGGAGACCTCCAGGGCCGTTTGTATTTGAATTGGGAGCAGGAGGTTAATTCACGTTCAAGTAGCGTGATCGTCACTAGAATACATGTGAAATGTTTAATCCGTGACTTTGAGAGATGTCCCCTCTCAATTTAGTGGGCAGGCATTCCCTCTTTCACAGTGGGATGCACAGGCCTAGTCAAACCGGGGTTTGTCCAAAGAATTCTGCTTGAGTTGGCGTCAGTGAGAGGATGGGAGGCTGGGGTTTTGGGAGGTGCGTGGAGGTTTGGGTGGTTTTTTTGTTTTTTTAGAGTAACAGAATGTCTGCAGATGAAATAACTTACCGCTCTGCAAGTGTGGTGCAAAAAGGCAGCCTCAAGGTAACAGCGACCTATCTGTGGTCACGTAGTGTTTATAGGTATTGTCACACACCAATTATCTTAGTCTTAATACTAAGAAAGACGACGGAGTAGCTTAGGGGATATGTGATTCTAGGGTGCCTGGTGCTGTGCTGAAAATGCAGTAGTTGTTTTCACTGATAGTCCACTGAGTTTCGTAACTTTTTAACTTCCACGTATGTTAAGAGCCTTTTCTTTTCAAAGCACATATAAACTGTGTAAAAGATGAATTTTCACGCGGAAACTCTGGATTCGAGACTGATGTTATTAATGAGGTTGGTGTTCTTCTTTGTTTAAGCATTTCTTAATCTGTTTTTTGGCAGGGGCCGGTTCTCTCTTCGGGTTAGTTCAGGATGGCAGACCAGAGGCAACGTTCGCTCTCTACCTCTGGAGAATCGTTATACCACGTGCTAGGGCTGGACAAGAACGCCACTTCGGATGATATCAAAAAGTCATACAGGTAAAGTCAGGCTTTACGCGTGTTGCCCAATAGCACAAACTGCTGTAATTCAGGGTTCAACAGATGGAATATTTATGTATAGGCTCCAGTTGGTTTATTTAAACCTGTCAAAGAAAAACACATCAGAGAACCAGGTGAAAACATGGTTGATTCTTGCAAAAATTGGTGTGAAAACATGCCCAGGCTTTGTACATAAGTGCTGTTAAATTTTTATATCTAATTTCCAGTAAGTTAAATTCTCAAATATGCGGTATAATTTGGAAAGGCCTTTATCTAAAGTTGAACAGTTTAAGACCGTGTGATGAGAGTTCTTCGTGTTACGTAGTGTTGCGTCTGGCTTACAGAGACCCCAGATGTGCCATGTTGCCAATTGTCTGTCATTTCCAGTTCTGGCACAGTGAGGTATAGATTAAAAACGCAAGTACGGATGAAAACTGAGTATCGACGATGACTTTTTTCCTAAAAATCCATTCAAAATGTCGTCTTCTTTGTGGACCTACTATTTTTAAAAGAAGGGTTTTTTTACTGTATTTCATTTCTTAGACACACGAAACGGCTTCAGATTGATCAAATAAAACCAACCAAACAAAAAAATAATTGTGTAACATCCTGCTTTTCCACATTCCCCCAAAATCTGCTTAAATGCAGTTGCTTCTTCACCTTAAGCATGATTGTTTGACGAGTGGCAATGTATTTAACATTACACTAGGGGTCAGCAGTAATCTTTACATGAGGATACTTTTTTCCGACTTTTGTTTAGTCTTTAACATTTATGAACACTTTTTCCTTTCAGAGTTACTTTTTAATATTGATGGCAACTGCACAGTGAAGTCCATGAATAAACTGGGTCCACAGATTCTCAAAAATTAGCTGTGTCTTCCTAACGCCTTTAAATGGAAATTTGAATCAGAGATCTTCAAGCCAGAGCAACTGGAAAATAATTTTACCTTCTTGGGGGGAAAAACTGCAACAGTTTTTCCTTTGGAGGAACCACCCAGCTAGATCCTAGAGTGAAATGTAGCTGCTTTGTACTTACCTGAACCTTCATCTAATCTTGTTTCCTCTGCTGCTCTTTCGCAGAAGGAGGACTGACACCTCTTGCTTTCATTCCATTTGAACATCCTTTGCTGGCCTCTGGGCTGTGGGGTTTGTGTATGTGTAGGAAATGGGAAATTTAAAATATTTATCTCTTGCAGCCTAGTAGTAGCTAAGCCCTTTCCAGGTTTATATAACTTCCCTCTGAGCATAAAAACTGTGATTATTTCAGTCCTCACAGCATTAGTGGCGACTCTGGGTGTGATTTACCCAAGCAACATCATTCACAGTTTGAGTATCTCAAGTGCACGCTCAATTTATTCTTTGAATGCTGTGAGATCCTTGCATGCGTGTCCAAATGTGTGCTTGCACAAATCTTTATTTTGTGTTTGTCTAAATATTTCCTCACTGCAGAGCAGTTGTGTAAACGTCTGCAGGCTTCTAGTGTATTTCTCAACTATGGGACTTTGTGGTAACGTTCTGTAGGAGAACAAGTGCCTTTTTTGGTGGTGGAGAGCTGTTAGTGTACAATTCTGTATCGTTTTCCTACTTGGGAGCACGAACAGCAAACCAGCATTTTTTCTGATTATAAAGAGGTGTTTGGCCAGTTATTTCTGCCGATTCCTGTAAATAGCCTGGGCCGTGTCGGAACCAGCAAATTTAGCACTGCTTCATCTGATTATTTTTATTTTGTGCTGTGTTCAGACACCTCTGGGGGCTGTAGGCTGCTGTCATGTAGTCGTAAGAGATCTAGCCTGATTAGGGGAGGTACGTTGTAATTTCCTGATATCTCGAAACTCTGAAGGTTTTTCTATTCTAGCAAGCCTTGAACTGAAAAGTACCTTGTTCCTACACAGGAATTGGTGAATTAACCACAAGTGATTGTCTGTTCTATTTCTGTGTTCGGGCACTGCAGATTAGCTGTGGCAGCTTGCTTTTGTTTATTCTTTGGTACTACATCTGAGACTTGCGGGGTGTCTTTCTTCTGTTAGCTTGGTCTTTGCTTCAGCAGGAGCAAAGCTTACTGGTGGAAATGGCTGGAGCTGAGTGGTAAAAGAGCGTGATGTTTCTTTTCTTATCGTACCTCTGGATTTTAATACAGATATACTTCGGAAACCTGTATTTTCTTCCAGATGTAGCAGAGTAGTCCACTTAAACCTAAATTGTAGGAATTCTTCAAGCAAACCAGGTTGGCAGTATTCACCTCAGTGTAAAACGTTCAGAGCCATAGCCACATATTTCTAAATATAGATGATTATTTCTTTTCTTCAATGTCTCTTTTTTCCCAATGGATTTCTGAGGGCCAAATCCAGCAGTTTGAAGTCAGTCCTGTGAATGAAGCTATACACTGCTGTAGCCTTTTGTTATCATCTAGAGAAGAATCACCAGGGAAGTTGAATCACAGATGGAGGAAACCAACTGGAACTTGAAAGTCTCCCTTGAGTGACAAGCTATGGACTTGAAGAAGAAAAAAAAAACAAAAAAACAAACAAAAAACCCAAGAACTCAATCCAGTTTTTAGTCTATAACGA